>JBAMBS010001579.1:0-17757 GCA_037044455.1 Zygothrica quintamaculata | reverse complement strand
CAATTATAAAACAATAAAACGGTATTTTATGGTTTCTCTCTCTCTCTCTCTCTCTCTCTCTCTCTATCCATGAAAAAGCCACGAACCAAAATAATAATAACTTTTATTGAATATACATACATATATATTTATGCAACTAACTGTAAGTCATCAGAATATCGATTACCCGCCGATTTATATCATACATGTATGAAATAAATCGGCGGGTAATCGATATTCTGATGACTTACAGTTAGTTGCATAAATATATATGTATGTATATTCAATAAAAGTTATTATTATTTTGGTTCGTGGCTTTTTCATGGATAGAGAGAGAGAGAGAGAGAGAGAGAGAGAGAACCATAAAATACCGTTTTATTGTTTTATAATTGATTGCAATAAAAATTTGTACAACACAAAAGCAAAAAGAACAACAAACAAAATATTTCTGTTTGACATGGCGTAGGCGTACATTATGGGCGTGATTTCAATTCTCAATGCTCAATACTCAATACGCAATACGCAATTCTCAATTATGCTCGAAACGAAGGAGAAACACAAAAGTACAAATCGAAATGTATGTAATCAACACAAACGTATTGGTAGTAATGACATCAGTCTGTCAGTTTGTCACTATTCAATTGAATTCAATTCAAGTCAACTTCAATTATTTGCTCCCCACAATTATTTACTCCTCCTTTCTGCGCTTTCCTATTTGATTTTCAATTTGCAGCAAATTGTTATTGAAATTTAAATTAAACAATGCAGCATTAAAAAAAAATAAAATTCACAAATGTCTATGAAATATGAATAAAATATGAATTGTAAATTAAATACTTTTCGTTATTCAAAAGTCGAAGGTCAATATTTTGTTTGTCTGGCTAATAGTATGGGTATTTGTAAACTGACTAAAGTTTAATCGCATGTATTAAAAACTTACTTACTTGTATGACTTATCCGTATGTTAATAACATTTACTTAAAACGCTTTAACTAATAAGTCTAATAGCTGGCCTTAAGGCTGTCCAACTAATTGCTGCTTAAACAGCTCATTAATCAAGCTCTGTATAAAACTTGTTGGTTTAGCCTTGACATCTTCAGTCTTGAGTTCTTATTTCATATCCTTTTTTAATTTCCCTACACACATATACATACATATATGTATAAATATATACATATTTATATAGATATAGATAACTTGCTGCACATTTTCTTTGAAAATTCGTTTCCTTTTAACCAGCCTGATTGATTATCAGTAATGGAGGTTTATACAGTTTATACAAATATCTTTAAGAACTTCTGTTTATATAGTAATGTAAGTATTACATATATATGTACATCAGTTTAATGTACATCATTGTTCATATTAATAAGTAAAAGGCATAAAAGTGGCTAAAACTTTTGCCAACAGAAATAGAACTTCAGTTTGTTGTTAGTTTGCCAGCGGAAGGCAAGTTTACCACAAAACTTTATTGATCAGCATTTAAAGAATTGTATTCTTGGGTTCATCAACAAATTGAGGCAACTTGCAATAATACTTCAATAAAAGAGAAGAGGAAGAGAAGCCAAATTGAAACTGTTTTTCCCAGAAAGACAATGGCAAACAGATGCAACAAGCAATTTGCAAACTGAATGGAAAACAAACAACAAAAGCCAAGTGAGAACTGGCCTAGCACGACTAATATTATATACTTAATATTTGTATACTTAGAGGTTCTATAGAAAAGGTTTTCATTGAGATTTGTGAGTGAGTTGTCTTTGATAGATGTTTCTACAGACAAGTTTGTTGCAGTTAGCCAAGGCAATGGATGGATATCAAATTGAAATTTAAGCTAATTACAGGGTATAGAATATTAGTGTGTACACAATATGGAAAATATTTTCTTGTAAACAAAAAAACTGCAACTCAAATTGCAAATGCAACTGCAACTGCAACTGCTACTGCCACTGCAACTGCAACTGCAATTGCTGAGGGGGAATCAAAGAAATTACTTTAATTGGTGCTGAAAATAATGCTACTGTTTCGGTTGCTGCTGATGATAGAGTCTTATGATTGCCAGACTGCTGACAGTTGACAGATGTCTGATGATTCAGCAAGATATCACGATATGGTAGATTTACTTTAATTGCCCCTCTCTCCCACCCCCACAATCGCACACAACTCTCCACTGCAACACAAACACCCCTCTACTTCTTCATTCAGCTATTTCTCAAAGGGATTTTTCTGCGCTATTGTTCCTTGAGCAAAATGAACTCACTTGAATTTAGAATAACAACTAAATTAATTTCTACAGACTAAATTACTAATTAATGTGTATAAAATGTAATTTCATTTAATTAGCAAATTACATGGAAAATGTCTTAGAATTTGGCTTAAGTAATTAATTGACGAGCAGCCATAGAAATTCTTAATGATTTTCCTCTCCTATAGCAAACATCCAAATGGAACCTAATAGCTGCACTGACTGACGACTTTGGTACGTGCAATGTCAAAGACCATTAGCTGGCCACGTTTGGTCCTTGTGCTGGTAACGCATTTTTACAGTTGGCCTCATTTGTCGACCACATGCAACAGTTTGCTGCCCCAACATATAACTTTTCAACGGTTTTGCCATGCTGCGTCGCACTCGATCAATAAACTGTCTAAGCTATGTGTATGTGTTAGCGCGTGTGTGTTTGCCTTTTGTGTGTTGCGTGGGTTGCATAGGTGCTTAGGTGGTAGTAGTAGGTGGTGTTAAAAAGGCTTAGTTAACAGTTCAAACCAGCAATTAGTTTCCGCAAGCAGTTGCCTTCATTTATATGGCAATTACACTGCGCTCAATGCGAATGACGTGCCACGCGGCTTATGTCGAGTTGCTTCTATTTATGGGCGATATTTCCACACCAGCCTCCCCTCCTTCCCCAATCACACCCTTTAGCCTTAACAGCTGACATTGTATTGCAATCTAGCATGTCCTTGTAAAGTACTATAAGTGAGTGTGGTTACAACTACTCATATCGCTCTATGACTTATTGATTATTATAGCCTGTTATTTTGAATTTTTAATGAGCTGTCCTCGATTACGTGCGTGATGAGTGATGAAATTTGGAAGAGAAATTGTATATAGGTATACAGTATATATGTATATACAGTATATAAAGGTTATAGTAGGAATTAGAATATGCTATGTAATACTTACTATGTAAAGATAAATACATTTCTTATGCAGTATACAAAATTGTTTCACGTTGTATTTGATTTAAATTTTTTTAGTTTTATTTGCTAAAAATAAATTAAGAAATATTTTTTAAATATTTGTAATTATTTTAATTTTAAATAATAATACTTAAATATAAGTTTATATTAATTTTTTTTTTTAAATACATTTCTTAATATTTGCAATAACTCTATATCAAGATTGAAGCTCTTTGCACTCACCTAAAATTAGATATATCAGCATAGAGTCCATTAGGCTTGGTAGAATTGATCTAGAATCGTTGCCAAACTTAACTGCCAATGATTTGTGATCTTTAACCAGATGTGTACATATCTTGAATGTGGGTGCAAAGGCGTTGAATGCAACTTGTTTAGGCCCGATTTGTAGTTTCACACAAAACTGACAATTGGCAGTGACGTTAAGAGTGCAGTTGAGGCCTAAAGTAGACTAAAACTGGCTTTGTATACTATTGCGACAATTGCACTACTAATTGATTTTGTGCCAATTGGCACGTTTTTTGTGGTTGTTGTTGTTGTTGCCATTGTTGTTGCTGTTGTTGTTGTTTCTGTGCAGTTCATTAGCAGATCTGAGCTCAGTCGATGTGGGTTGGGTTTAACATGAAGATTTTTAGTTCACAGAGTCAGAGTCAGAGTCAGAGACAGAGTCTAGAGATAGTTAGGACGTTATTACCGTTCGCTAGGCATAAACTAAGATGGCCTACAATATGCCTTTAAAGGCAGCTGTTTTGGCCAAAGGTGTGCTATTTTCTATTCTTCTACCATTTCTTTTCAGTTTTGTTAAAAAAAGTTAATTTACAGTTACCTTTTACATTGATGTATTACATTCCAGATGAACGACAGCACATACAGAAGAAAACCTTTACCAAGTGGATCAATTCACATCTGAGCAATACCCAGTGTACTCCAGTGAATGATTTGTTCTTGGATTTGCGAGATGGCCATCGTTTGTTGGCATTGCTCAGTAACCTAACGCAGACACAGCTGGTAAGTTGGTTTGGCTTAAAGTGAATTTTATGGCTTACATTTGTTAACAATAAGAGTTAATTTGGCTTTTAGAAACCCGAAAAGGGTCGCATGCGAGTCCATCATATTAACAATCTGAACAAAGTGCTGCACGTGATCCAACAGCATGGCGTGAAATTGGTTAATATCTCTAGTGATGACATTGTGGGTGGCAATCCGAAGCTCACATTGGGTCTTATCTGGCTGATAGCGCTTGAGTTTAATGGCCAGCATCTAGTCAAGAGTCATTCGAGTAATGGAGTGGAGAAATCGCTGTTGGCCTGGGCGCGACAGTATACAGAGCCACATGGTCTAGCGCTCAATGATTTCTCTAGCTCTTGGTCAGATGGACGAGCATTTCTTATAATACTTGCTGCTCATCTGGATGAATTGGATTTGGAAACGGCACTGGCACAACATGCACTACAGCGTCTGCACTTGGCCTTTGATTTGGCCCACAAACATTTTAAAATTGAGAAGCTGCTGGATGCGGAGGATGTGCACACACACAAGCCGGATAACAAGTCCATACAGATGTATGTGATGTGCTTGTACCATGCCATGGAATCAATGCGTGCTACGGAACGCGACAGAGTGCCCTGCACAAGCATCACGGATCTGGATGAAGTGCCATTGGATAATGAGCGGGAACTCTATAACCCGGGCAGTGCCGGTAGCATGGAACTGAAGTCTGCGGTGGAGCCAAATTCACTACGTCCCCTGAGCACGGCAACAAATGTCAGTGTGGAAATCAGCAGCTATCAGACAGCGCTGGAATCGGTGCTTACCCTGCTCCTAGACGATGAGCAGTTACTTTCACAAACCCTGCCCGAGCCGGAGAACTTTCAAGCGGCCAAGCTGCAGTTTCATGAAAATGAAAGCTTTATGCTGAAGCTAACAGAGCATCAGGAGTTTGTCGGCGAGGCACTCGAGGAGGGTAGCAATCTTATTAGTGAGTCACAAAAGAAGGAGGGTGCTGGTCTCTCCCAGGAGGATCAAAACGAGGTGCGACAACAGATGGTGCTGCTCAATGAGCGTTGGGAGACGCTGCGATTGCGAGCCTTGGACATGCAGGCAAAGATTCTACTGCGTTTGGCCGAGTTTCAGAAACAAAAGTTGGAGCAGCTGCGTCAGTTTCTAACCAATGTTGAGGATCGCATATCGCATATGAGCGACATAGGACCCACCATACCTGAAGCGGAACAGCAATTAGCTGAGGCTCGACAGCTCAAGGCAGATCTCTGCGAGCAACAGGAACTTGTAGATAGCATCAGCAGCATGGTGGTAATTGTAAATGATACTTCGGGTAACTTTAATGATCTTGAGGATCGACTCAGTGCACTCGGTGAGCGTTGGTCCCATGTGGTCAAATGGATAGACCTTCGTACGGAAAAACTGCAGCAATACAAGTGCATTTCCCGCTGGTTAGATGCACGTGAACAGGATCTGAAACGCATGGAAACCCGAGATGTAGCCGATGTCGGTGGCATTACACAGCGCATCAATGAATTGAACTACTGTGCCAAGGATTTGCTTGAGCTGCAGCGTTATCTCATAGACTTGCGGCAAATGGTGGCTGCCACATTACAGGATGGCGATGATAAGGGCGAGCGTGTACTCATACAACTGGAGAGCTATGAGGATCGTTTGGATGCACTCCGGCAAATCCTGGAGGTACAAACGCTTCGCATTGAGATGAAGGGCTTTAATTTCGGTCGAGATCGTGCCAGCTATGATGACAGTCGTGTGGTGCGACCCGAGGGTTGGGTGGATTACCAAATGATCATACGATTCGGCGAGGATGAGGAAGATGAGGAAACAAAACAAAATCAGCAACAGCAACAGCAGCTGGAGCAGCAGGAGCCTGAACAGCTGGCGAGCAAGAAGCGTAAGCTGCGGAACGCGGATAACTTCTTGGCGCTGGAATCTAATATAATGGAACACTTTACACATGTGCAGGAGGTGGAGCAGCAGCTACAGCAGCTGCAGCGACAAAGCCTGCGAAATCAATGCGAAATGCTCAAAGAGCTGCAGAGCGAGAATCAACGGCACTTCAACTCCCTGCCAGAGCTGAAGAAACTATTTGAAGTATGCGAGCAGGAGGAGCCAGGACGCAAATTGCTGCTGGAAGCTGCGCATATTAAGCAGCTGGAACAACGCTATGCAGCACTTGCTCAGCGCCTTGCCAGCCAGCACAGCGAGAGCAGCACTCTGTTGGCCAAGGAGCGTTACTACAATAGTCTAACTGGCTTCAAGCTGGTGCTGGCCGATTCAAGGGATTGGTATAAGCAGCATGCAGGCACTGCTAGCTCGCAGGAGCTGGAGCAACGTCTCAGTCACATGGAATCTCTATCGACAGAGATTGCAGAGGCGCGTGAGGCCACAGATGCACTGGATGATCAGCTCATTGAATGGAAACAGGACTTTGGCCTATTCTATGACAGCTGGCATGATATGAAACATGCAGTCCAGGCACTGATACAACAACGTGGCGGCGAGAGCATTGCACGTCAGTTGCAGCAACTGGAACAGTTCGTCAACAAGGTGGCCACACAGAAGGTACGTGTATCAAATCTGGAGGCCATGCAGCAGCAGCAGCAATTGCTCAATCAGCTGGTCGATGAATTGGAGTCCCTAAAGCCCTGCTATGAACACATCCCAGCCCATATGCTCAGCGCTGAGCTGCAGGCCACCTGGCATCGACTGCCGGAGCAGCTGAGCGAGCGTGTAATCAAGCAGACAACAGCCATAGAGAACCTCAATCACTTTGTGGCTGAATACAACTCCATAATAGCCGTGTTACGCAGCTCCACGGATGGATTGACGGCGCAGGATTTGCGTAAGTTGGAGATAGATGTAATCAGTGCACGTAACTTCAGTGAGATTCTAATGAAGGAGGCGGAGGCGCCGCAGCGTGAGTCGTTGCAGGCACAAATACGCGCACTTAATGCACTCTACGAACAGGTTGAAAAGTTGCATCAGGCACAAAAACACAAAACAACCGAGCTGCTAAACCAAATGGATAATATACAAGAGAGACTACAGCAAACGGACCAGTGGCTCATCGAACTTGAGACAAATACACCCAAGTCGGGGGTGGGCGACATACGTAATTCCAATGAGCTCTTCCAGAGCAAATGCAAGTTTCAAACTCTCAAGGAGACGTGCGAGCGAGAGGCCGAACAGTTTCGTGAGCTCAACGAGTTGGGTGGTGACCTGCTCCTGCAAATGGACGAGCTGCAGGACAAGGACAAAGAGAAGGACACCAAGTATGGCACACTGGCCAAACAATTCACACGACTCAATGCTCGTTGGACTGAGGTCACGGAACGAGTATACACAAAAACAGCTCTATTGGAGCACATCTCCACGCAACTGGGTGAATTCAAGAAGTTCATGGTCAGCGAAACGGGTTACCTGGATCGATTGGAGAATAAGATACGTAATACACCCGAGAATGCAGCTGATGCCGAGGAGATTATGGAAGAATTGGATGTAAGTTAATAAATAATTTAAGAAATTAATGAAAAATTAATTATTTTGATTTTATTAGGATCTGGAGAATGTGTTGCGTTCACACTCTGAGGAATGGTTGGACAAGATTCAGGAAATTGGCAATGAGCTAATTGACAATGAATTCATGGCAAATACCATGCATCAGGACATTGATGGCATTGTGCAGCGCTGGACACAGCTGCAGCAACAGGCCAAGAAACGCACCGAACTGCTGGAGGAGAAGGTCAGCGAGGCGGAGCAGTCAGAACGAGCTGTCGTTCATTTAGAAGCCTGGCTGACACGCATGGATGAGATACTCAGCGATCATCTGGAAAACGATGTGACCATTGAGGATCTACCAGATGACTTTCAGGTATATATTAAAATCTATAATTCTTACGAGATATATCTCTTAGTAAGAGCATAATTTTATAGATTTTGGCGCGAGAATTTGCTGTTAACGAGCAAAACTTTAAGGACATAACCGAACTAATAGCAGAGCATACACGTAACGGCAAAACAGGTGCCGCCAATCGCCTGCAGGAGCAACTCAATCTGATGGAGATGCGCTTCAAGGCATGCCAGGCCAAGCTGAACAAGTGCACAGCTCCGCAACCCGCTTATGAGTCACGTCTAAATCGCGCCTATGGCGATTTGCGGAACGTGGAGCATTCGACATTGGTGCTGGATGTGGCTTCGGCAGGTCCAAGCACTGTGCAGGCACAGTATCAAAAGTGTTTGGTATGTACTCAACAGTAATAAATGTTGGCTAAAATGATTGTTAACAATGCAACTTCTTAGCAAATTTATCGCACGCTGTCAGAAATCAAGGCTGAAATCGAGAGTACCATAAAGACAGGTCGTCGGGTCTGCGAGGATAAGTACACAAAGTCACCCAAACAGCTTAGTCAACGCATTGATGCACTAAAGCATCTATACAATACACTGGGCGAAAATGTAACCCAGTCCAAGGCCTTCCTGGAGAGCTTGCTCAAACTTGCCAGACAGCTGGAGCAATACTTTGAGGCGGCTGATGAGTTGATTAGACGATTTGAGTCGCCGCAGGAGGTCCTCGACCGCAACACCATACTGCTTGAATTCGAGGATGTGTTGCAACATTGTGAAGAGGATTACAATGAGTATAGCAAGTCCTGTGATCAAAGCTGTATGCTAGAGACCCGCCAGCGTATTGATGGCCTCAAAGCCACCTATCACAAATTAACTAGTGCGGATATAATCAAGCGACTTACCGAGATGAAGGCAACTTTGCAGAATTTGGATAATATATCGCTGGAGACACTAAAGTTTGTTTAATTTTTGACTTAATTGTTTTAATTTATATTAATTATTGTCTTATTATATACATCACTAGAGCCATGGAGCATGATCTCAAGGAGATAAATGTGCCATCAAATCCGGAAATTGAAAAATTACAGCAACAAGTTATTGCAATTGTTGTGGTGCGTACAAAGCAATTGCGAACATAATTTATTCATTTATTCATATATTCATTTTTAGTTTATAGTTTAAAATAAAATAGTTTCATATTTAGAAATGCACTCAAAACTCATTGTGTAACATATTTTTACATATATATATTTAACAATATGGTTTATGGCTGATTTATTTTTCAATTTTCATTTTTCATTTTAACATTTTATTTACTGGCTTCAAATTGAAGTTTCATTTTTACACTTACCATTCACCTTTTCTGGTTCTTTGACAACTTTACACCTAACTTCTACTTTTTCAAACCCACACACACACATATATGTTTACACACATAACTGTACTCACTGCTAAGGGCAATCTTTTCTTTCTCTCTCTCTCTCTACTTTCAAACGGAAATGGAATCGAGTTTTTCCTTTTCCTTTATCCTTTCTCAACTGTTCAACAGAGCCATAGAAAAACTTATTACGTTTGAATGAAATCAAATTTTTAGTAGAATTTCTGCTTTAAGTTTAAGCTAAACACAGTGTTTAGCTTAATACTAATTTAATTTAAGTTTTTAAATTGTTTTATTTTAATTATCAAATGCTTTGGCCTTGTGCATGTGTTTTTCAATTATGTTTTTTATTTTTATAAAGCTTAAATTATTTTTATTATAATCATTATTCGCTATATCATCAAGCCATATATATACCCATATGAATAAAAAAAAAAAGAAAAGTAAAACATTCATAATAATCTTTCCACCAAAGCTAATCTACAACCAATTTATATATACCAGATTAAATCTACCAACAACCATCACCCAAAACAACCACCATACCAGAATCACCGTATCACTAGCTCTACGAGGTCTAACTTGGTGTCATTTTCACGCTTCAAATTAAAATATATAAAATATTAGAGTAAATATATATAGATATACTATATAGATATATATTATCCATAATTTGCGTTGCTATTTGCTACTGTCTTTTATACAAATGGCGTTTAAAAATGGTTGCGGATTCGTCAAACGTAATAGTCCAATAGTCCAATGAACATGTCCTTTTGTCCATGTCGTTTATATCCGCTGCTCCTTTCACCAATGCTAATGTACAGCAAATGCTTTTTTAGTCTTCATGTTGTTTTTTTTTTTTATTGAAATCTTCTTCTTTTTAACATAACTGTACCATATCATGGGAAATGACATTGAAACTTGTCCAATCTTTGTGTACTTTTGTGGCGATTCAAATGTTTTATTGCTTGCACAGGATACATTGAAAACGCGCTACAATGAACCAACGATATTTGCAACAAGTGCAACAAATGCAACAGAGAACAACACACAGACAAATGATAACAGTGATAACACGGAAATTGTTGTTGTTAGCGATACAGTGCGTCAAAGACGTGCTCGCACACCACAAGCTGGTGAAGTGAGTGGCACTTCACCCAATACAAGTGCCTCTGAGTCTGATCCTGCCAAGCAAACATCCAGCGAAGAACGTGTTTTGCCTGATTTACTACCGCCTCAAACTTTCCGCTTGGCAGAATCCAGTACACTTTTCTCCCAGATATCCCTGAAGCCAGCTGACACTGGAGAAACTGCACCACCAAAACCTGCAAAGAACAAACGTAAAGCTCCCGCTGCACCAGCACAGGTTGTCGAGATCAAGGTGAAGAATATACAGAATGATAAGATGTCTGTGCAGAATATTGCACTGGAGCCACAGCAGGGAGAAATTGTGGATACTGTGAATATATTGGAAAGTGTGGAACCCTTACTACCGGAATATGTACAAACTGTGCAGATAGTCGATTTGTCTGAGGACTCGGACTCTTCGGTGCGAGTCGATAATGAGGAGAAGGAGATGCGACGCAGCAGAAGCAAACGTTACCTCTGTGAGTCGCCACCATTGAAGGTAGAAAATGTGGCCGAAAATCAAGCAGAGGATGTCGAAGAGGACATATTGCGTCCTGCTCGTGGCAATACAAGCACACCATTCTTGCGTGTAGAGAAACAGCGCATATCGTTTGATGAGAAGCGAAAGCGTATTGAACATGAGCGTGACATACTGCGCGATTCGGAGGAGGATGAAGAAGAAATGGATAAACAGAAGGAGCAAGGCAAACAGAAATCAAAACAAAGTGCCGAAACTGCAACAAGTGCAACAACCGCAACTGAACAACGACCAAAAGTGAAACGCTGGCGGCAACTTAAGCCAGAACTGGACAGTATTACACCCGATACAGAGCCCGAATCACCTATACGCAATAGTTTCTATAGTCCAGACAAGGAGACAAGTTTCGATGTTGAGCCGCTGGTGTTCTCCGATGATGAGGACATACCGCGTTTCTCGCTGGAAATGACACCAACCAATGACTCCGATAGTGATACGGTAATTGTGGTTGGGTTTTTGGGCATATGCATTTGGTCCTTTGTTACGTAGCTTTTTCTTTTTTTCTGTTCTATACATATCTTTCTATATAAATGCAGAGTCGGATTGAGACGCCCTCTACCAAGAAGCCCAACTCATTTCTGAGTAAGGTGCTTAGTGCAATGCCCTCCTCACCGCTGGATGAATCCAATGTAACCCTGATGAGTCCGCTCAGTGAGCCAATTCACATGGCATTGGGAAGTAGTGTAGGTAGCCTAGAGGTACGGGTACAAGAATTTAACAAATTAGCAAAACAGATGATTTATAAACTGGAATTGACCAAGGCTAAGATTGAGCAGAGTCACGAAAGTGAAGCGTAAGTTCTATTAGTATATATAACTTTTAACTACCATACTTAACATTTGCTACTATTTTGCAGTGAGGATTTGCGTTTGTTGATAGCTCCAGATGCAGCCACATTGATATCCAGAGGGGATTCCCTAGTGCTAGAGACACACGGAAAACAGGGCAGCATTTCCCGTTTGGTTATGCGTACGCAGATCATACTCCGTGAAAAGTTCCGCGAGGTGCAGCAAGCGAAGTAAAACCTTAACCTTAAACACCCCAAGCATGCTTATAATAGCTTTCACTTATCTTATAGATCCAAAGTGACGGGCACAGCTGATCCAAGATGCATGCCAGACAGCGTTAATATAGAGGAGCTGGTTACAAAAGGATTGCGTCGCATTAATGTGCTGATTGAGAAACCCGTTGACCCAAAATCAAGCAGCGAACTCGAGAAACGTATAGAGGACATCAATGTAAGTGTGACCGAGTACCTAGTGCATTGGCATGCAGCCAATATTTTTAAACATCTGGCCACATAATGACCACTAATTGCCTATGACCAAATTCAGTTGTATAATTTTCATTATAATAGTTCACATTATTTATAAACACCATAGATATATCTATATATATATATAATATATATATATATATTGCATATTGGTATATTTTAATAGATATATCTGAAGGCGTCTGTGTTGATATTTTACTCTGCCTAAGTCCACCACAAGTTAATTGGCCTCTTGAGTATTCAGAGCATCGCCACAGACACAAACTGAATGCAACCATTAGAAATCCCCAAAAATAAACCAAAATTTTGACATAGTTACACAGTCTTTGAAATATTTAGTTGTACGCCAGCGCAAAACAACATCAACATGAGCACCATTATATATGTTTCAGTTCTCCTTTTTGTTCTTGTTATTGTTGTATAGGGAAAGAGCTGAGATCTCATTTAGTCAAAGAGCAAATTAGATTTTTCGATCTTCTGCTCTATATAAAGAGCAATGCCTGCGTATTTTTTTCTTAAATCTTCTATGTTGATGGATTTTTGGTATTTTATTTGTAACTTGTCATGATTTATCAAATTACATAACTAATAAAAATATTAAAAGAAATATAATGTTTGATACAGTTCATGGAAACTATATATCTAATTTTTGCTTATATGTTTTCCAAATTGTTACACAAAACATAAAATTGGCTTAAGAATTGATCAAAAGACTTCGACTTAAATAAGCGTGAACAGTTAGGCTGACTGCCAAACCTAGATCCCTTTGAGCAATTGTCTATATTTATGGCTTTGATCAATTAGCCAAATCATTCACAGGGACAGCTGCACTTAAAAGTGGTTAAATCTATTGTAAGCAATTATTTAGTAAATTTTAAAATAATGTATATCTGTTATTTAGTTTTTTATATAGCAGCACATTAGTTATATATATTTAGGAGCTACTAATCATTGTATTAAAAATGAAGTTCTTTTAAAACTAAATTTATTTTGACTATATACCAAAAGGTACTCAATAATTTTGTTGTCAACAAATTCAGTTTAATTTAAACCCAATTTTAATTTACAACCTAAACTTAAGTGTTTCCATTTGGACAGTTTGAATCCAGCTTCACTGAAATGTGTCATTTATCAATGTGTTTTTTGGTTGTTTATTTTTTTTGTTTTATTGCCCCAACGATGACAAAATCCCAAAGATATTAAACATACAAAAAGCAAAACAAAAAAAAGAGGAAATTAAAGTGGAAAACCTATGCTTAAAAATAGAATATTGAAGGCAGCCATAAAAGAAAATGTTTTTTAAAGAGTCATTCAAAGAGTAGCAGAACTTTTAGCAAATGAAAATGAGTATGAGAAGACGTGAAGAGAATTGTTTAAAATTGATATTACATTTTCTTCCAACGCCAGTGAAATTGTTAGTTCTTCTGATATTCTCAGTCTGCACGCGTCTTATGAACTCAACGGACGCGTCGTTTTTAATTAATTTCTCAGAATTTCGTAATTTATTGCACTGATTGGAGTGCAGGCAAAGTGAAAGTTTAATTGGCGCCAAAATTTTTTGTGCTGTGGTTGCTCGATGCAATTTTGTTGGTTGACAGATTCGGCGAGTGCGGTATACATATATATATACAACACAATCACACACACACATACCATAAAAATACAACAAGATATAGTTTCACACACACACAGACATCATCCATCGATATTGCGCGTAGTACAAATAGTAAACTTGCATGGAAAAGAATTACTTGGTGGATTTGCAATTCGAATTGTATTTCATACGCCATTGCACATCTCATCCTCTGTGTTAGTGTGTGAGTGTGTGTGTGTGAGTATGTGTATTTGTGTTTGCAGTGTTTCCGCTTCCGTTTGAGTGACCAGTGTAAATTTATTGTTAATATTTGATCAGAAGCTGCAAAAATACAAGTGAAACTTAAAATTTCTGCTGCAACTTTTTACAGGAGCGCCGAGACGATTTACAGGTCATAGTTGGCGCCATTGGCAAGAATCCCCAAATGCCAAAGGTTACGCCTGTCATGATGAACGAAATCGAAAAGGTTTGCAGCAACCCATTTAATGTCATCTATATTATTGTGAGTGGATTCTAACACAGCTTTCTTTGTTACAGACTAAAAACAATTTGATTGCTCATGCCGATTCGATAGAGCTCTCATTGACTGAGCTGAAAAATGGCACTAAAATTGGCAATGGAAGTGGAAGTGGCAACGCAGGAGCAAGTGTCTGTCAACAGGGTGGTAAGTGTTTCTTTTTTCAATTTTATTTGCCAGCTTGTAAAACTTTGCCCTCCCCTTTTTTTAATGGTTTTTACTACTGTTTTTCGTGTAGCCCTTAGCCTAGGTCAAAGAGTTCAAAGGGTTTTTTATTTGCTCGTTTTAAATTGTTTTCTTGTAGTTCAATTGACGTGTTGAATACACTTGATATTGGCTATAAAGATAAGAGCCAGAAAAAGGATATTTTATATAAATAATATTTATATTATATTTACAGGGTATTTTTAGTTTATTTTAAAAGAATAGGTTGGGGCATATTAAGCGATTTTCTTGCTTAATGCAAAATTCACAAAAAAGCACGCACGATTTATGTTTTCGTTATTGTTTTTTTTTTTTTTTTTTTACACATTTTGACTTTTGAAGTCTTCAATTTGATATTTTCATGCAGCTGGCAACACTTTGTTGCATTTTATAGCATTTTTGTGGCACATACAATGCTCTTTGCCACCTCCTTTTCTCGCCTCACAATATGCTTAAAGCGTACACAATAGAATCTCGTGTACGCTTCAGCAAAGGGCGTGCCACCAAATGCGGCATGTCAATAGCACTTTTGACATGTCGTTTATGATTTAGACTCTTAAAGCATTTAAAAGGAAATAATAAAAGGCTTATTAGGTTATACAAAACATATATATATTTTTTTAAACAAAGCTATATCGTCACAGTTTAGATTCAAATGGTTCCAGCTTAAAGTCTTCATAAAGACTCTAATTGGTCTATTTTAGCTCAATAAAGCAAAATGTATCCTTTCTTTTCTTCTCATTCTATTTGTTAATAGTAAAATGCAATCAGTCTCTGCATTTTTTTTTGCAAAAAGTAACGTCAGTGGATTCAAGTGGGACTTGCATGCAACTTGCAATAGACTGGCGTTAGTTAATGGAAAAAAAAGTTTGAGTGTTTGGTTTTTACTCTTTTCGGAAGAGGTTCCTTTTTGGATAGGCTTACACGGCTATCAAAACTTCCTTTAATTGACGAAGCTGATAAACTACTTTTTAATTTGGCATTCTTTAATTCATTCAGTTTTGATGGCCCTATTGTTTCTCTTGTGGTAATTGGTACAGCGGCAATTGTACCATGACTAGTTTTGGTTAGACCTTGGGATCGTATATATTGCTCAATTTGTTCATTCGCTAACCGATCAAAGTTTATTATCGACTCTTGAGAGGTAAAGCTTTCTGTTGGTAACATCTGTACGCTATCGGACATTTTTCGACCATATCTAGCTATGGTGAACTCAGCTGTCTCAGATATACGTCGACGTTCTTGAAAACTAAGAGATTTATCAGCAAATTTGATGCTGCTGCTACTTGCATTAGTCAATGTATTCAAACTCTTTTTGGAATAAACATTACCAGCTTCATAGCTGGAAAGACTGCCTTTTCTAGGTGTGAGTATCTTAACCTTTTTGACTAATGTGGTTTTGGATGAGTGGGTTGAATCTTGCACCTCATCTTTAACATGTTTTAAAAGCCTTACCAAATTTTTAGCGTTCAGAACAATATTTTTTTTTGGATGCGGTGTACCAATAGCGACATTATGTGTAAGAGAACTTCTCCTCGATGCACAATCTTTACCTCGATTTTTGAAACGTGTCTTTATATATGATATTCTTTCTCTCTTTGGTGCACCTGTCCGCATTTTGTTAATAAGCATCTTCGGATCGATTGCAAGGCCTTTATTTGGATGCGGAGTTCCTACTGATAAATGTTTAAACAATTCCGTGTGGCGTTCATCCCCAGATATGTCTTCTCTTTCTGAATTGTCTTCTTCTTGTTGAGCAGCTATTTCTTGCTGCTTTAAGAGACGCTTCTTTAGTGTCTCGGGATCGACAGAGGGTGCTGCTCTTGGATATGGAGTTCCAGCCTTGTCGTAGGTAACACGAATCAACCCATAATCACGAGTGGCGACTTTAAGTACGGGTCGGTCTTCGAATTTTAATTTATAAGACGATCTTGAGGTGCCACCTTCAGGTGTGTTTTTGTTTTTTATAGCTGATTTCATTATAATATAATTAATAATTAATTAATGAATTATAATACAAAAACCAAATAAAGGATATTTAATTATTTTTTTTTTGTTTTTTTTTTGTCTCCCTTCAATGCCTACTAACTGAATTAAAGCAAATTATGAGGAATTATATTTCAAATGAAAATGCATAACATATATGTTCTAATATTTTTAGATTATGTTGTTTAAACAGATATTAAATTATCGGTTATATATATATACACCTTATTTTTACTTAACCGTAAGCTTCGCTTTTGAATTATCTTTTTAAATGCATCTTCGTCGTTCTTGTTTTCATTGCTATCATATTTGAATTGCACAATACGAAATTGCACTGCTTGCAATGACTACGCTGAACTGCTTGACTGTGAATTAAATCTGTTTGAAATCCATTAAACGCTGTTTAGTCCCTTTGCCTTAAATAACGGCTTAAAGGGAAACGAAAAAGTGACCACTATTAATATATGTTGTGAATTTTTATAAGATTGAATAAAAAACACGTAGTCATACATTAATTATTGAGCAATAGAGCGCGGGGGCATAAAAGGCTACAAAAAGCGTGTAGAACTATTCTGGCTGTGTATGCAGAGAAAGGGGCTCTCGTAGTCAGGTACTAACATAAAAGAAAATAATATTTTTTACCATAATAAAAACTACATATTTTCGATTATTTTTATTATTTTAATATATTGACTTGAAATTTATACATGCTTAGAGTGAAATAGAAGATGAAATTTTTCCATTAATTATTTTGCTATGGAACTCGTTCGGTGTTGTTTCAATTTCTCAAAACGAGGAAATGATTGAGATTTCACTAGTTCTCTCGACATTCTAGTACTGGAAGAAAATCCCTTATAATTAAAATTAGAAACGAGATTCGAAGCCTTAAGAAATCCTTTTTTCTTAAGAAACGTATCAATTGCTTGTCTTGCTAATTCATCAGCCACAGTCAATCTTTCTTCAACAGCTGCTGGGCTTTCTGGTAACGCCATTACGTTATCGCTCATCTTTTTACCATTTTTGGCTATAGTATATTCGGCCATGTTAAATAATTTCCGACGTTCTTCGAAAGTTAATTTTTCAAACATATCGGAGT
>JBAMBS010001578.1:120000-188233 GCA_037044455.1 Zygothrica quintamaculata | reverse complement strand
ATTCCACTCGTTGATTGCTGGCAAAGTACTCTGTATTATAGTTCTCATCAATCTGTAGGAAGGAGTTTCTTGGTGCTGTTATGGGGTTCCATTTTACATAAACATTGGATTTGGTTGGATTGGAAGTCTTAGCAAAATTTGCCCATAGAGTCATTATAATGTCAGCCATTTTCTTATCAGTTGATTTCCAGTCCTTCATGTTGCTCATATAGGGTATGCCCCAGACAAAGATCTGATCGAAGTACTTGGGTACTCCTATCCATTTTGGTAGATCCATTGTAAGGGAGTTAGACCGGAATTTGAAGACATAGCTGTAGATATCTTGATGCTTGCTTAGGATATCTATGAAGGATTGCAATGGAGTTATATAGAATTTTTCTGTATGCGCATTGACTATGTTCTTGTTGATGGTTAACGGTTCGTCACTGCCTCCATCGGAGTACATAAAGTTCATGGATTCGGATATAAGTGGGAAGTTAGTGCACCATTCATTGCTGCCCCCGTTGATTTTATGAAAATCTGTTTCGGCGATATCGACAAAGAAGTTCTTTCATCATCGGGTGACAAGGGTTCCGTAATAAAATCCTTGAGCAGTGTAAGTACTTCCTCCATGTCCGTGGTGCCAATGATGACGGGAACCCTATGATAGGCTCCGGCTTTTAATAATATTTCCGGTTGATTTTCTATGAAGGGATACGATGAGTTGCTCAATCCTAAGTCTATGATGGGACCCCAATTGACGGGCGGAAGATTCTCGGTTATTATCTTAGCGTCTACTCTTCTAAGGCATGTAAGTAGCATCGATGATGGCCTACGGGCACAGCCAAAAATCATTGCTATTTTATCCAAATCATTATTAAAGTCCTGCGGTGTGGGTATGGGTGTTAAGGGATTGCCCGACATTATAATTGCCTTGTGAAAGGCACCCTTTGACCACTCCCCGGAAGTCATGTGTAACGCTGCGCTGACAGCTCCAGCGTCGTGGCCCATTAAGGTAATGCGATTCTCATCTCCACCAAAATAATTGATATTTTTCTTTACCCAATACAATGCAGCAGATTGATCCATTAAACCATAATTTCCCTGGGCCTCGCCATCGTCCGTTGCGAAGAATCCAAAGATATTTAAACGGTATGAAAATGTTACGACTATAACTTTTTGTTTAAAAACCATTTGGAAGGGTTCAATATCAATTGGACTGCCAGTCGAAAAGTTTCCCGAGTGTATCCAAACGATTACAGCGTATCCATCAACTTCAGGTAATCCTATAAAGAAGTAAACAAAAATCAATATAATTATGCATAGGATTGGCTGGCGTTTTGAGATTACTTTATTACATTACGTTATACCAACTTATAAATTGGAATGGAAGGGGAAAGTAATTTAGCCATATTTCATATATATATTCCCACTTTAGCTGCCATATAATAGATTTGACTTCGCAGTAAATAATTTGTGTTGGCTTTGGCTAAGTTACTGGAAATGGAGTGCAAATAGTTGTCAAGGTAACGGAATGAATTATCAGCAACTTATCGATGAGTTGGCAGCGCGCTCGTTAAATTTATATTTAACTGTCAATAGGGACACTGATGGAATTTGATATTGGGAATAATGCTGCCATTACAATACAATAGAGTAACTGGCAGCACTAAAATTATAAACTTAATTCAATTTATAATTTGGTTTATATAAATTTTTGATTTCATAAGTATATTATTTATTAAGTATGGATTTACTTACCATCAGGTACAAAGACATTCAAGTGTAGACAATTCTCTTCATATTTACGGGCTTCAGTTTGATTCACCATATCCCCGGAGAGCATATCCAATACTTTATCCAATTGTGGGTGGTTCGATGTACGAGGTGATTGCCAACAGCTGGCAGCAAACGAGGTTGCATTAAATATTCCCTTCCATGGTGGTAGCTCAATGTCAGGTGGCGAGAATCTTGCGGCATGTGCGTAACGTATGCCAAGATAAGCCTTTATATTTTGGGTGCGATACATTTTTAAATATGTACCCGATATGATTCCATTTCCCGGTATATGTATAAATGGCGCATCAACACAATTAACACATTGATAAAAATTATTAAAATTAATATAAAATATAAAGAGAAAAAAACTGAAACTGAAACTTTTCAACAACATCTTGAAGACGTATTGTTGTGCTTAACATGCTTATTTTTGGTTTGAATTGGTGGCCATTACTAAGCCTAATATTTTGCATGAAACTTAACACTAATTATAATCGCAAGTTGCCATGCCAATAAACCTTGTTGCTAAGTCCTTTCGTTACTATAGAAACCTTAAGTCCTATAGTATCCTAGATATAATCACATACGCAGTTCAAGCACGAAACCCAATTGGAGTATACCTTATGGCGTATGGCTTATAGCTTATAGCTTATGGCTTATGGCCTATGGCGAATTGCGCATATAAATGTTAATTTGGTACAATTTTATGCATTTCAGCAAATAGTTTACGTCACGTTATACGTTTTATAGGGTTGGAGCAAGGCTTTATATACCTTTTTTTATGTGGTTTTGGGCACAAAAATATAATTAAAAATATGATTTATACACTTTTTACTGGCTCTTAAGCAAATTCAACAAAATATATGTGGAGCCTTTAACTTAACGTACTTCTAGATGGAATCTGAGTCACAGTTAAAAATGTCACGCACGTGATACACAGAACAAAACAATATTGAAAATAGGTTTAAATAGCTTAAGTTTAAGTTTTCACTTATAGTAAACAATAATTTGCAACAAAATATATATACACATAAATAGATATACAAAATAAAAATCGAAACATAATCGTTTAACAAACAGAAATTAAATTATAATATTTAACAAATTTTGAGCAATAAATTTGATCACTGATTTTACAAGATTTTTATGTTGGTTTTTATTAGGATTCATTTCACATTGATTGAAACAATTTGCATTAAACAGTTTCAGAGCAGGAAACCTATTATTTGACATAATAAATTTCATTAACTGTTTGCAATCATTTAATTAGAACCATTTGAGGATTTTGTTGAACAGTTTCCACCTAGAATGTATATTGATTTGTTTGCATCCCGTTCGCTACCATAAATTTTTCCAGCTTTCTTGGCCATTGAACCTAAAAGATCCTGTGACATTTTGTGTGCTGATCGTAATGATAATGCCCATTCCTTTAAGCCGATTTCATCCTTAATTTAAAAATAGATTATAAGTTAAACACAATTAAGCTAGTTACATTATGGTATCCTTACAGAATTTGTTAGAATAATACGACCATCCCGACTTCCATCATTGACACGAATTTGTATGCATTGCTCGTTCTTATATTGTATGAAATCTGATGAAATATCCTCTACTTGGTCCAAAAATATGAGTTCTGGTTTGTTATTTCCGCTTTCTGAATAAAGTTCCAAGCTAAGTAAAAAGGAAAATTTATTAGTTTAATGTATTAGGATTAAAAAAAAAAGAATAATTATCACATACCGATTTGGATACAACTTAGCATATTTCGTTTGCCATAAAGATGCAAATGAGCCACCCAATTTTTTAATGTATCCATGGAGTATACAGTCGGATTCCTTTTCATCTGCATCAAAGTGTTGTTTCTGTTTCGATTTTTTCTTTTGTTCGATTTTATCAGTTTCTACATTGATTGTGTCAAATACTGTTTCAGATACTTCTTGTTGCCATCTACAATAAGGATAATAAATAATATATATAAAATTTATATATATAGTACATATATTACGATTTACCTTTCGGATATTGTTAAAGAGAAATGCTTATAGAGATCCTGATCACTGTCATTTAGCTTAATACCTTTTGTATCCTCTTCATCAAAAGATCCAATATCAAATGCATCGGCGGCATTTACTTCGCCTCGAGGTGGAACTAATGGTGGGGTATATTTCTGTATATAGACTTGATGCCAGTCGATGCCCGAAAAGAAATTATGCATTTTCACTTCGTCAGCACTTAAATAAAGAGAAAGAAAAAAATTAATTATAGGATAAAAAAAAAATATTAAATAAATATTTCTGTCACTTACCCATTGCCCATACAACCGAGACGTTTGGGTACATCTCTTTGTAATAGCATATCCAATAGATTTCTTAACTCCGCCGAAAATGAATCGGGAAGTTCAACATTCTGTTGAAAAGATTCCTTTAATATAATAATGTAAATATATAATAAGTTAAATAAAAGATGATATTACCATGGTTAATGTCATTCGATCGATTTCATGTTTATCTTTTGTTTTATGCTGTCTAAATGGGGAATGTCCTTTGAGTAACTTATAGAGCATGCAACCAAAACTAAACCAATCCGCGCATGAATCATATGATGTTCCTTTTGATAATACTTCCGGTGACATATATCCGTGTGTTCCAACTGATGCATGTGGCTTCTTTCTTGAATAATCACATGCCAAACCTAAATCAGATATTCGAATGTGTCCATTTTCATCTAGCAATATATTAGCAGGCTTCAAATCGCGATATACAATGCAACGCTTATGCATATGCTCCAGACCCAAGATAACCTATTGAAAATCGTGAAATAAATAACATTTCCAAGAAAATATAATAAAATAGAATATACTCACCTCAGCTGCATAAAATTTCATTTCATCCTCGCTGAAGACTCCATGCTGTGAGAGATGGTAATGCAAGTCGCCTCCATTCATTAAGTCTAATATAAAACAAAGTTTGTCTGGTGTATGAAACGCATATGTCATGCAAACGATAAATGGGCAGTCAATCTGAATTATATAAAATATAAGGCATTAGTTTATATATATATGTAGTATATATATTTCGATTTATTAGAATAACTTACTCCTGTGCTAACTGCTTGTAGCATATTGCGTTCATTTAATGCCAACATTTCACCTTGTTTCATTTTAATACGCTTTTTGTCTAAACACTTCATGGCATACATTTTTCCAGTATCTGCTTTTCGGCAACCATAAACCTCTCCAAAACCTCCACGTCCAATAATTCTATGTACGCTGAAGTCATTCATTGATAACTAAAAGAATAAATTTTATTTTTAATTATTTTCATTTTATAAACATTGACTTTGACTTACTTGTATATTGAGCTCCAAGTTCTTCCATTGGCAAAAACGTGTAAATTTGTCACTGCAAAATAGAAAATAAAATGTTGTTAAATTTAATAATAAACAGAAAAAAATTTATACATTATAAAATAATTTATAATAAAATAGGATTTGCATTCAGATTTCAAAAGTATAAAATTACCTTTCTAAAAACTTTTTAAATGGTCTTCCTTTAAGTTGGCCAAAAATTTCTTCCATATATGGCTAAAATAAGATAAAATAATTAAATACTATAATTAACTAAGAACTTAATTGATGAGAAAGAAAAACTTACTTCAAATAAATTCACAGGAACTTCATTTTTTAATAAATATTTTTGGACATTAGCAACAGCATCTTTGGAGTATTCCTTTGATAGAAGTATATTAAAATATAAATTAATTAATTTTTATATAATAATAATTATTATAATATTAGCTACTTACATATGTGTGTGATAACATTTCTTCCATTATAAAATTGTCATAGATTTCTCTTGCCAATTTTTTTCGCTCTTCGTAGCATTCAGTTTTTTCAAAATTTTTGATCTTTAAAAGCATAAAGATATAGAAACAATATAGATATAAATATATATATTTTTAAAATTTGTAGTAATAATAATACCTGTTCATGAAATTTAAGCTGTTGTATTGGTTCTTCGGAATCATTTTCACAGAAATCCTTGAACAACAAATAACCTTAAAATGAATATAAACCATTTGTTAATAACACTGACTTGGATTAGGAAGGTTTATATGTATTTAAATACCTATTATCTGATTAAAAATGTTGTGAAAGTTAAGTTCATTTTCTTTCTCAAGGTATTTATACATAACACTTCTGACACTGAAAAGAGGAATATAAGAAACAAATTATAATATGGCTTCATTTAGCTGCATTTCATAGTGTACTGTATAGTATATAGTTTATAGTATAGTGTATAGTATAGTATATAGTATAGTATATAGTATAGTGTATAGTATTGAGTATAGTATAGTAAATAGCATAGTGAGTAGTATAGTATTGTGTATAACATATTGTATATTATAGTGATAGTATTTTGTTTAGTATAGTATATTGTATAGTGTATACTATAGTGTATAGTATAGTGTGTAGTATAGTGTATAGTATAGTGTATAGTATAGTGTATAGTATAGTGTATAGTATAGTGTATAGTATAGTGTATTATCACTATAATATACAATATGTTATACACAATACTATACTACTCACTATGCTATTTACTATACTATACTCAATACTATACACTATACTATATACTATACTATACACTATACTATAAACTATATACTATACAGTACACTATGAAATGCAGCTAAATGAAGCCATATTATAATTTGTTTCTTATATTCCTCTTTTCAGTGTCAGAAGTGTTATGTATAAATACCTTGAGAAAGAAAATGAACTTAACTTTCACAACATTTTTAATCAGATAATAGGTATTTAAATACATATAAACCTTCCTAATCCAAGTCAGTGTTATTAACAAATGGTTTATATTCATTTTAAGGTTATTTGTTGTTCAAGGATTTCTGTGAAAATGATTCCGAAGAACCAATACAACAGCTTAAATTTCATGAACAGGTATTATTATTACTACAAATTTTAAAAATATATATATTTATATCTATATTGTTTCTATATCTTTATGCTTTTAAAGATCAAAAATTTTGAAAAAACTGAATGCTACGAAGAGCGAAAAAAATTGGCAAGAGAAATCTATGACAATTTTATAATGGAAGAAATGTTATCACACACATATGTAAGTAGCTAATATTATAATAATTATTATTATATAAAAATTAATTAATTTATATTTTAATATACTTCTATCAAAGGAATACTCCAAAGATGCTGTTGCTAATGTCCAAAAATATTTATTAAAAAATGAAGTTCCTGTGAATTTATTTGAAGTAAGTTTTTCTTTCTCATCAATTAAGTTCTTAGTTAATTATAGTATTTAATTATTTTATCTTATTTTAGCCATATATGGAAGAAATTTTTGGCCAACTTAAAGGAAGACCATTTAAAAAGTTTTTAGAAAGGTAATTTTATACTTTTGAAATCTGAATGCAAATCCTATTTTATTATAAATTATTTTATAATGTATAAATTTTTCTCTGTTTATTATTAAATTTAACAACATTTTATTTTCTATTTTGCAGTGACAAATTTACACGTTTTTGCCAATGGAAGAACTTGGAGCTCAATATACAAGTAAGTCAAACTCAATGTTTATAAAATGAAAATAATTCAAAATAAAATGTATTCTTTCAGTTATCAATGAATGACTTCAGCGTACATAGAATTATTGGACGTGGAGGTTTTGGAGAGGTTTATGGTTGCCGAAAAGCAGATACTGGAAAAATGTATGCCATGAAGTGTTTAGACAAAAAGCGTATTAAAATGAAACAAGGTGAAATGTTGGCATTAAATGAACGCAATATGCTACAAGCAGTTAGCACAGGAGTAAGTTATTCTAATAAATCGAAATATATATACTACATATATATATAAACTAATGCCTTATATTTTATATAATTCAGATTGACTGCCCATTTATCGTTTGCATGACATATGCGTTTCATACACCAGACAAACTTTGTTTTATATTAGACTTAATGAATGGAGGCGACTTGCATTACCATCTCTCACAGCATGGAGTCTTCAGCGAGGATGAAATGAAATTTTATGCAGCTGAGGTGAGTATATTCTATTTTATTATATTTTCTTGGAAAAGTTATTTATTTCACGATTTTCAATAGGTTATCTTGGGTCTGGAGCATATGCATAAGCGTTGCATTGTATATCGCGATTTGAAGCCTGCTAATATATTGCTAGATGAAAATGGACACATTCGAATATCTGATTTAGGTTTGGCATGTGATTATTCAAGAAAGAAGCCACATGCATCAGTTGGAACACACGGATATATGTCACCGGAAGTATTATCAAAAGGAACATCATATGATTCATGCGCGGATTGGTTTAGTTTTGGTTGCATGCTCTATAAGTTACTCAAAGGACATTCCCCATTTAGACAGCATAAAACAAAAGATAAACATGAAATCGATCGAATGACATTAACCATGGTAATATCATCTTTTATTTAACTTATTATATATTTACATTATTATATTAAAGGAATCTTTTCAACAGAATGTTGAACTTCCCGATTCATTTTCGGCGGAGTTAAGAAATCTATTGGATATGCTATTACAAAGAGATGTACCCAAACGTCTCGGTTGTATGGGCAATGGGTAAGTGACAGAAATATTTATTTAATATTTTTTTTTTTATCCTATAATTAATTTTTTTCTTTATCTTTATTTAAGTGCTGACGAAGTGAAAATGCATAATTTCTTTTCGGGCATCGACTGGCATCAAGTCTATATACAGAAATATACCCCACCATTAGTTCCACCTCGAGGCGAAGTAAATGCCGCCGATGCATTTGATATTGGATCTTTTGATGAAGAGGATACAAAAGGTATTAAGCTAAATGACAGTGATCAGGATCTCTATAAGCATTTCTCTTTAACAATATCCGAAAGGTAAATCGTAATATATGTACTATATATATAAATTTTATATATATTATTTATTATCCTTATTGTAGATGGCAACAAGAAGTATCTGAAACAGTATTTGACACAATCAATGTAGAAACTGATAAAATCGAACAAAAGAAAAAATCGAAACAGAAACAACACTTTGATGCAGATGAAAAGGAATCCGACTGTATACTCCATGGATACATTAAAAAATTGGGTGGCTCATTTGCATCTTTATGGCAAACGAAATATGCTAAGTTGTATCCAAATCGGTATGTGATAATTATTCTTTTTTTTTTAATCCTAATACATTAAACTAATAAATTTTCCTTTTTACTTAGCTTGGAACTTTATTCAGAAAGCGGAAATAACAAACCAGAACTCATATTTTTGGACCAAGTAGAGGATATTTCATCAGATTTCATACAATATAAGAACGAGCAATGCATACAAATTCGTGTCAATGATGGAAGTCGGGATGGTCGTATTATTCTAACAAATTCTGTAAGGATACCATAATGTAACTAGCTTAATTGTGTTTAACTTATAATCTATTTTTAAATTAAGGATGAAATCGGCTTAAAGGAATGGGCATTATCATTACGATCAGCACACAAAATGTCACAGGATCTTTTAGGTTCAATGGCCAAGAAAGCTGGAAAAATTTATGGTAGCGAACGGGATGCAAACAAATCAATATACATTCTAGGTGGAAACTGTTCAACAAAATCCTCAAATGGTTCTAATTAAATGATTGCAAACAGTTAATGAAATTTATTATGTCAAATAATAGGTTTCCTGCTCTGAAACTGTTTAATGCAAATTGTTTCAATCAATGTGAAATGAATCCTAATAAAAACCAACATAAAAATCTTGTAAAATCAGTGATCAAATTTATTGCTCAAAATTTGTTAAATATTATAATTTAATTTCTGTTTGTTAAACGATTATGTTTCGATTTTTATTTTGTATATCTATTTATGTGTATATATATTTTGTTGCAAATTATTGTTTACTATAAGTGAAAACTTAAACTTAAGCTATTTAAACCTATTTTCAATATTGTTTTGTTCTGTGTATCACGTGCGTGACATTTTTAACTGTGACTCAGATTCCATCTAGAAGTACGTTAAGTTAAAGGCTCCACATATATTTTGTTGAATTTGCTTAAGAGCCAGTAAAAAGTGTATAAATCATATTTTTAATTATATTTTTGTGCCCAAAACCACATAAAAAAAGGTCTATAAAGCCTTGCTCCAACCCTATAAAACGTATAACGTGACGTAAACTATTTGCTGAAATGCATAAAATTGTACCAAATTAACATTTATATGCGCAATTCGCCATAGGCCATAAGCCATAAGCTATAAGCTATAAGCCATACGCCATAAGGTATACTCCAATTGGGTTTCGTGCTTGAACTGCGTATGTGATTATATCTAGGATACTATAGGACTTAAGGTTTCTATAGTAACGAAAGGACTTAGCAACAAGGTTTATTGGCATGGCAACTTGCGATTATAATTAGTGTTAAGTTTCATGCAAAATATTAGGCTTAGTAATGGCCACCAATTCAAACCAAAAATAAGCATGTTAAGCACAACAATACGTCTTCAAGATGTTGTTGAAAAGTTTCAGTTTCAGTTTTTTTCTCTTTATATTTTATATTAATTTTAATAATTTTTATCAATGTGTTAATTGTGTTGATGCGCCATTTATACATATACCGGGAAATGGAATCATATCGGGTACATATTTAAAAATGTATCGCACCCAAAATATAAAGGCTTATCTTGGCATACGTTACGCACATGCCGCAAGATTCTCGCCACCTGACATTGAGCTACCACCATGGAAGGGAATATTTAATGCAACCTCGTTTGCTGCCAGCTGTTGGCAATCACCTCGTACATCGAACCACCCACAATTGGATAAAGTATTGGATATGCTCTCCGGGGATATGGTGAATCAAACTGAAGCCCGTAAATATGAAGAGAATTGTCTACACTTGAATGTCTTTGTACCTGATGGTAAGTAAATCCATACTTAATAAATAATATACTTATGAAATCAAAAATTTATATAAACCAAATTATAAATTGAATTAAGTTTATAATTTTAGTGCTGCCAGTTACTCTATTGTATTGTAATGGCAGCATTATTCCCAATATCAAATTCCATCAGTGTCCCTATTGACAGTTAAATATAAATTTAACGAGCGCGCTGCCAACTCATCGATAAGTTGCTGATAATTCATTCCGTTACCTTGACAACTATTTGCACTCCATTTCCAGTAACTTAGCCAAAGCCAACACAAATTATTTACTGCGAAGTCAAATCTATTATATGGCAGCTAAAGTGGGAATATATATATGAAATATGGCTAAATTACTTTCCCCTTCCATTCCAATTTATAAGTTGGTATAACGTAATGTAATAAAGTAATCTCAAAACGCCAGCCAATCCTATGCATAATTATATTGATTTTTGTTTACTTCTTTATAGGATTACCTGAAGTTGATGGATACGCTGTAATCGTTTGGATACACTCGGGAAACTTTTCGACTGGCAGTCCAATTGATATTGAACCCTTCCAAATGGTTTTTAAACAAAAAGTTATAGTCGTAACATTTTCATACCGTTTAAATATCTTTGGATTCTTCGCAACGGACGATGGCGAGGCCCAGGGAAATTATGGTTTAATGGATCAATCTGCTGCATTGTATTGGGTAAAGAAAAATATCAATTATTTTGGTGGAGATGAGAATCGCATTACCTTAATGGGCCACGACGCTGGAGCTGTCAGCGCAGCGTTACACATGACTTCCGGGGAGTGGTCAAAGGGTGCCTTTCACAAGGCAATTATAATGTCGGGCAATCCCTTAACACCCATACCCACACCGCAGGACTTTAATAATGATTTGGATAAAATAGCAATGATTTTTGGCTGTGCCCGTAGGCCATCATCGATGCTACTTACATGCCTTAGAAGAGTAGACGCTAAGATAATAACCGAGAATCTTCCGCCCGTCAATTGGGGTCCCATCATAGACTTAGGATTGAGCAACTCATCGTATCCCTTCATAGAAAATCAACCGGAAATATTATTAAAAGCCGGAGCCTATCATAGGGTTCCCGTCATCATTGGCACCACGGACATGGAGGAAGTACTTACACTGCTCAAGGATTTTATTACGGAACCCTTGTCACCCGATGATCTAAAGAACTTCTTTGTCGATATCGCCGAAACAGATTTTCATAAATTAACGGGCAGCAATGAATGGTGCACTAACTTCCCACTTATATCCGAATCCATGAACTTTATGTACTCCGATGGAGGCAGTGACGAACCGTTAACCATCAACAAGAACATAGTCAATGCGCATACAGAAAAATTCTATATAACTCCATTGCAATCCTTCATAGATATCCTAAGCAAGCATCAAGATATCTACAGCTATGTCTTCAAATTCCGGTCTAACTCCCTTACAATGGATCTACCAAAATGGATAGGAGTACCCAAGTACTTCGATCAGATCTTTGTCTGGGGCATACCCTATATGAGCAACATGAAGGACTGGAAATCAACTGATAAGAAAATGGCTGACATTATAATGACTCTATGGGCAAATTTTGCTAAGACTTCCAATCCAACCAAATCCAATGTTTATGTAAAATGGAACCCCATAACAGCACCAAGAAACTCCTTCCTACAGATTGATGAGAACTATAATACAGAGTACTTTGCCAGCAATCAACGAGTGGAATTCTGGAAAGAATTATACCCTAAGATTCTCCACTATGCTACTGAATGCTGCAATTCTACAAATCAAGCGACAACGACAACACCAAACTCAATCAAATATCCAATATATATATCTACATATATATTTATTATTGTACAAATATTATAAACTAACAGATAAACACGAATATTATATTTATATATATATTTATTTATATATATATATATATATATATATATTATTATTGGTTTATATTATAATAAATATATATTGGAAGCAAATGAATATTATATATGAAATATTTATTAAACGCATTAAAATTGCAAAAAAAATCAAACCTTTAATTGTTTTATTAATAAATGTTAACTTTATATTAAATAATAATAATAATAAAAATTTAATAATAATCAAAATAAATTATAATTATATTTTATAATAAAAATGTTTAAAATTATAACAATAATAATACTAAATCATAATTAATATAAATACTTATTATAGTATATGAATAAAAATAAAGTAAACAAAATAATATAATGAAAATTATATATAAATAAGTACTATAAATAAAATAAAATAATGAAATACATATAATACCAAAAGAAAATTATCAATAAAGTTACAAAATTTATTAAAACAAAAAAATCTACTGTTTTCTCCTTTTTATGTTAATGGTCAAGAATTATCAAAATTGGACCAACATTGGCAGAGTTGGAGCTAATTTAAGCAAAAGCAAACTCATTTTTACGACGAAAGTCCTTCTAAGTCCTGTAAGTCCTTGTATATCCTTGCGAACCCAAATACAAATGATGGAGCTTTTTATAAGCTTTCGATTGACACCACACACACTCCGATCCACACACACAAATGGAAAATTGTATATAACTCTTAAAGTACACGACGTAGCGTAGTGTGCGTGGTACGAATCGAAAGCTTATAAAAAGGACTTTGTTCTGATATTGGATATATCCTTATTCGCAAGGATATGCAAGGATATACAGTATATATGAGGACTTTAATATTGAAAATTACTATTCTTGTGCCTAAATTAGCTCTTACTTTGTTAGTGTTGGTCCAATTATGACTTTCTATACCTTGAAGGACTCGTAAGGATCAGTACTAACGATTGTCATAAAAAAAAACAACAAAAAACAAAAAAAAAATTTTTTCAGTTTTTTTTTGGCGAAAATGGTCAATCTCTCAGATTAGAACAAAATCAATCGCATTCGACAGGACTAAGCGCCAGGACCTCAAAAAATTATATTTTTTCGAAATCGGACCAAAATTGGCAGAATTAGAGCTAATTAAAATTGAAAAATAGTAATTTTTACCACTAAAGTCCTTTTATATCCTGTATGTCCTTGCATGTCCTTGCGAATCTCTATTCAAAATAAGGACCTTTTTATAAGCTTTCGATTGACACCAAGCACACTCCGATCCGTCGCTTAGTTTGCAAGTTATTAAATAAATTCCATGTGTGTGGTTGGATATGTGCGCCACGAATTTTTCTGATTTTTGCTTAGGCAAATTTCAGACCTTTTCATTTCAAAGTAACAGGCGAACAGAATGCAGAAGTAGGTGGAATCTAATGGAAAACTAGCGAATATCTCGTAAACTAAGGGACGTAGCGGAAGTGTGCGTGGTGTCAATCGAAAGCTTATAAAAAGCTCCATCATTTGTATTTGGGTTCGCAAGGATATACAAGGACTTACAGGACTTAGAAGGACTTTCGTCGTAAAAATGAGTGTGCTTTTGCTTAAATTAGCTCTAACTCTGCCAATTTTGGTCCAATTTTGATAATTCTTGATCTTTTTTGTTCCCTTTTACCCGCCCATTAACATAAAAAGGAGAAGACAGAAGATTTTTTTGTTTTAATAAATTTTGTAATTTTATTGATAATTTTCTTTAGTTATTATATGTATTTTATTATTTTATTTTATTTATAGTACTTATTTATATATTATTATCATTATATTTTTCTTCTTATTTTATATCTTATTATAATATAATTATAATTATAATTTATTAATTATGATTTAGTGTAATTATAAACATTTTTATTATAAATTATTATTATAATTTATTTTGATTATTATTTATTATTAAATATTTATTTATATTATAAAAGATTTATAATTATCCCTGATATGACATATTTATATATATTAAAATATACATATAATAGACAGCAGCTTTAAGGATACAACTCGAATAGAATCTTTATAATATCCTCGTAAGTGTATCGCTTTTTCTTGCTGTATTATAATTCTCCTGGCACTCTAGCATTAGCTTCCTGTTAATCCTTTGAAGTATACTCGAAACCAAGACTACAGGATTCGTTATTAATTTCCAGCATATCAGAAGTTATAACTTTATTATACTTAAAAAGAAAATATATTTAAAATAACATGTTAATTGCTTTCTGTACTTAATCGCTAACTTATATAATACATATACATTTTGTATATAGATTTACAGCCAAGGATGCCAAGCTGGATCCATGCGACACAGGTTATCAACGGTAGTTGCAGATTTAATGAGCGCGGAAACTTTCTTCTTTTCAATATTATCAAAATAGGAGATTTTATTCAAACGGAGCAGGATAATGTCCACAGCCGAATTGACCACTTTAATGGTATGCTCCATTGAGTTATTATCAACAGAAGGTTCATCGGATGTGTCCATTAGTTTACTTTGCCTAAATCCTTTCTTTTGCAAAGTGATAATCTCATCTCTGAGTATGGTTTGCAGGATGGAACTCAATTTGTAGTTGGGTTGAATGAAACAACGCGCAGTGGCCACAATGGCCGCAGATAATGGGCCAGAGATGCCAATATTTGTTATGAACTCTCCAATATTGGGTGTTAAACGGAATGGTACAGGTCTATGTTGATTAAACTGCTCCTTGTCATCGTTTATATCAAATTTAAAGTATGAAATATTCATTAGCCCAGAATCTTGATGCAGGTACATCATATCCGGATTGAGACGTGTCAAGTTTAGTGCATGTTCACACAGATATGCCAAAGCCAGCTGAAGTGTCAACTAAAAAGACAGAAAAGAAGATTAACTATATTGATTTAAAATAAAAGAAAATTTCACTTACCATTTTTCTAAACTGCCAAAAGTCGGTGGCCGCAGCGAAGGTATTGAGAGCCCATTGCCTGAGTAATGTCTTGGATACCATTGTCCATTGGACTTCAGTGAAGATCTCTCTAAGAATCGTATTAGATTTCTGTGTGCCCTGTGCCTGGACTTCAGAGAGACGCTCGTAATACTTAACTATGGGCATATCGTAATCCATTTTGACACTGAGACAACATTTCTTAAAGATCTCCAGCAAGGAAACACTATTTGGATTATCCTCCGCTAAGCGCATTTGTGGTGAAATAGGGACCACACGTGGCACAGTTATATTAAGGAATCTGCGACTAGTTTCCTTTTGCTTTTCCAGATAATAGTTTAGCATACGTTTAAGTTGAAGCACACGCTCCTCACGACGTGCATCACCCAGTCCAGAATCGAGCACCACTAGGTAAGGATATATCTTGCCATTTGTGCCTCTTATGTACAATCTGCGAGCAGCAGTATTATTCTTCTGTACTATTTCCACACGTGGCATGAAGCGTGCAATGCGCACATAGTAATGCGATGAGGATGGAATCAGTAGCTCTCCAGGCAACTCCACTTCAGCTGTTTTCTGACTGAAGTTGGATAAGAAGCGGCATTTGTCCTCTATAAGGAACGATGTGGGTAACTTTTTAACTTTTGCTTCCAATACTTTTATCCATGTCTTCAATTTTGATATTAAATTGTGTAGCTTCATGGCGCCAGGTTTGGAGAAATCAAAATCATTTGTAAATTGTTCCTTCATTTTCTGGAAAACAGGATCCTGGAATGTCACTTGTGCACGCCGTGCTAGAGATTCTGATGCGGCTGAATGTGATATCGATGAAGTCACTGATCCTGGCACATTTTCAATGCCAATGCCAAAGGTTGAACCCAATTTCTTTACAAAGTGCAATGTATGCGGTGTTATGGTGGCATTGACCACAGTGTTTCTGTTCTCAAAGGCAATGGCATAGCATTTAATTAATCCTTGACGTAACTGGCGCAAAACTTCCTCTGTCCAACTCTCTCTGAACCAAACCATTTGATCCACAATTCCTTCTAGTGAACTCAAAATGGTTGGATGTACTTCCCGTTGCAGCTGCATAACTTTTGAGCATCTCCACATAGGTGGCGTTGCTTTGATTGGATTCACAGATGCGGCGGTTGCAGGATTTCTGCCACCGCTACCTGTAGCCATGTTCTCCAAATTCTATAAAATTAAATTGAATGTGAGCATATGAGCATAAAGAAGCGGCAAAGATTACTTACAGAAGCTGCAAACTTGCCAGCGAAAACCGCCTGTTCAGCTGATTTATGCTTCTCCCGCTGCTCTATCTTCAGGGTTAGGTACAAGGTGCGTATGGGGAAGTATACTGCTTGAGGATATAGGCGTCCAATCTGCAAATGAAGTAATGTTGGGCACCATTCACATGAAGGTATTTTAAAGGTAGAACCTTACCTGACTTAACAGATTCAGAATGACTTCGCCATCAAACTGTTCGAGACAGCAGAGCAACTGTGGTATCCAGGGAAGCCAGTAGGATGGAGGTATACCGGACACGTATTTCTCAAATGTATTGATTAAAGTATCGCTGGAGTTATCATAGGATAGGAACCACAAGATTTTGGCAATATATTTCCTTGTCTTAGACTCGTTTTGGTTGCGACATGCATGCAGATAGCAAATCAGAGCATTGACACCTAGAGAGATCTGCTTATCCTTAAGATATATCTGCTCCATATAGTCGCCCCACATAGCCCAAGCTTTAGTCAGTCCATCGTGTAGCTGTACAGCTGCACTAAATGCCTTGCCCGCTTCATCTGTGCGTCCGATTTGTGCCAGGAGTAGACCCTTCAGTGCATAGAACTCTGCGTTCATTTCACCCGTGAAGTACTTCAGATTGGTGGATTCAATAACCTCCAGAGCTTCGTTAATCTCATTTCTACCAGATGTAGATGGCATCTGCAGATAACACTTGACTTGCTGGCGTATTTTCTGCAAAGGATTAAAGGATATTATAGAGCATATACTAGACAGAGTTGGAAATTTTTTATCTTACTTGGAAACAGTCAACAATTGGCACCGATGGAATTGTATAGATTCTGGACAAGGTCTCCTGGCAAACTCCTGTCAGATTATGTTTGCGTGCAATTTTTCCAAAGGATATGATAGCCTGGGCTGTGGCATGTACGCCCAGCATGGTGCTGCCCTGGTCTGATTGCTGTTCCAAGTGTTGGGTTATAATTTGATAGTGATGCTGTCTCCAGGTGAATATATCGCTCCAATGCGATAGATCATCCGAGATAACGGGGAGTCTATTGCGCCAAGTCTTGACGATGGCTTTCATGTCATGCAGCGAGGAGTTTCTTGACTGGGTAAGACCCTGATGGATTTGACTGGCTTCATGCAGTTCCATAATCTGTTGGGAGGCCTGCAGATATGGCAGATGAATATGTGAAACAATTCTGGGCAAACGACGCCATTCTCTAATGCATAAGCTGGATGCAATCTCCACGTAGCGTTCTACGCTGGTAGCTTGCCTGTCTTCCGGGTAGAGGATGGATAAGTAGCCCTTATAGAGATTCAATTTGAATCCATAGTGCTTGGAATAACACTGTTCGGTCTTGGATAGAGCATTCTTCATCAGATTCCAGTCAGGTACACGCCAGGAACTCTCTAGTATAAGGAACATATTCTTTTCTCTATTTGTTTGCGCATAATCCAACAATATATCCCATTGATTTAGCTCCTTGGCACAGCGCATCCAATGCTTCTCCCAGAGCAATAGCTCACTATTGATATCCACATTGATGAGTCCACCGTTTAGGTCTTGCTTGAACTTACTCATGGCTAAATCATAGGCACCTTGAGCCTCCTCAAAGAAGCCCATTTGCTCATATGAAATGGCAATGTTCGTCTCCGGATAGTGGGCAAATTTCAGCCACAGTCCTGCCCAGAGATCCTCCTCATGCATGGCCGAATACATTTTAGATAAAGAATCATAGATGTTACTCAACTGTTGCGTATCGAACTCCGGCTGATTGGTTGATTGATCTATAATGTTGGCATCATTTCGTGTAGCCTGAGTCAAAGCCAAATCCTCTAGGACTAGTATAGCTCGGTGCCACAGATTGTGAGATTTACCCAGATATGTGAGTAGGTTCGGTGGTATGTATATTGAGGGAACACATTTGGTTAAACTTTCGACGAAAGTATTTAGCGTGCTGGGACTGCAATCCTTTTGATTTACATTGGTGCCAGATGAAAGGAATGGTATCAATTCCCTGGATATATTCATGCGCTGATCTTCAGTAAATATGCCCCATATACTTGGAAATATGGATAGCCAAATGCTCTCTGCCAACTGTGTATCCATGTGACATAGCTGTGAGGTGGCCACAAGCATCTGATCCGTGCGTATATTTCGATTGGCTTCCAAAAACTCTGCCTGTTTATAAATTAGCTCCACGAGCGTATCACGTCTTGTGGGAAGTATTTGATGGGAATCCTCCTTACGTGCTGCAGTGAATTCCAGCTTTAAATCAATATCAAAGACATCATCCTTATCATCGACACTCTGCACATTCTCAAAGGATTCTGACTGCGACGATAGAAACGATACAAATGTATTCTCCTGAGAGTCTGTGGCATTGGTTGGAATCACTGAGGTTATGCTGGGTATCTTGTAGGCTTCATTGGAGCACTGGATTTGTGTCATTGTATTGGCTGTCAGTATGAGCAGCTCAATGCATTGCTTTATCCAATAGTGCGATCCAATTGTATCCCAGGCCTGTGAGCATATGATATAGAGCAGTCGATCGTGAAGTCTGCGTCGCATTGATGAATCCAAGATCTCAAAGAACTTGGCGCGTATATGTGGATTCTGGAAACGTAGGCCATTAAGGAACGCACCTTCCAATTTGCTGGTGAGTTCCGTTTGTTTAAGCACCTCATCGCGATAGATAAAGTTGATGATCTCCAGGAATTGTACATTTATTTCAACCTCATCAGAGAACTTCTTCTCCACGTATTGCATCAACTTAACCAACAAAGCTGATTTCTCTCGTATGGATGGTACATGTGTAGCTATGTTAGCATCTTTATTCTTCACCCAATCGTCCAGCATTTTTATAATACATTTAATGATCTTCACCTCGGAGCTCTTCTCAATGAGACTAACCAATATGGTGCCCATGAATAGCTTACGTATCTCTACACTCATGATGACTACACGATTCTTGATCAGCTCCAAGGATAAAACGAGCAGTTCCAGTGCCAATGAATTGGAATCTGTTGGTTGTTGTGGGGTGTTCACTGTGGTGTTTGTACTAACGTTAATATGATCCTTTGTTAGACGATTTAATACTCTGATAAACTGATTCGATATGCGATCCAGGTAACTTGGATTGTTAGTAGTGCAAGCCTTAAGTATCATTAAGGTGCCGAAGAGCGAAGAAGAGTTCAGCTGTGGACTCTTCTCGTACAATGTTAGATTATCGGTGATCATTTTACTTATGGCATTATATAGCACATCCAAATCATTATGCTTATGCTGTGCATCTGGTGGAAAGATGGCCATTAGACGCGTCAGGAATATGTGCATCAAGCGTACAATTCTTGTATTATGATGTATAATACATAAGGATAGTCCACGTTGTACTGGACGCACGATGGCTACCAGTTGCTCTGGACTCAATATAGCAGTCAGGAACGTAAGGAAGTCAATGGCAGTGCATATATTGTTAAGATTAGGATTTGGCAGTTCAATGGTGGTAAGCACCTTATCCAGCCAGTTTAGCTTTATGTCAAAAGGTTGTGGCCAAATCTCTGGACGCATGGCCATCTTTAGCAGCATTACACATCTGTAAGCAAAACAGAAAAGATTAATAAAAGTAGATAAAATATGATTGCCTTTGGCTTACCTTCTGGAGAGACTCTCGCCTGGCGATATAATGCCTGGCTGTGAATCATTCACTTGACATGCCAATCTGACCAGAAAATTGAGCACTGTATCACAGAAGGATTTGTCAATGGAACGCAGTACATCATCAGGTTTGCCAGTTCCTCCTCCTATATATAAAGATAAGAATATAAAATGATCCTTACTATACTATTTTATGTGGTGTTTACCTTGAGTCATGGCCTGATTGGAACTTTCGGCTAATTTCTTACGGAATTCCGCAGATTCATTGCCCAAGCGCTTCATGTCCTTTAGCTCATCCTCGGACTCTTCCATTTTCACATCTCGCTCATCCTCTTTGATGCGATGAAGCTCCCATTTAATAATAACTTCTGCTAGATCCACAGCCAGTTTCTTATGCTCAATTGATGCACTTTGCGGGAAACCCAAACGTTGCATATAATTTATAAGGTGCTGCACCAACTGATGCCTCACAGGAAAGTAAACCTGCAGATTCACGAATTGGTTAAACAATAGTTAAACAAGGGAGATCATTAAAGACTTACCTTATAATGGCGTATAATCAGTTGTAATATGTGGAAGAGCTGCTGTATGGCATGACCTTCCTCAACAATTATCTTCTTGGTCCAGTGGGTTAACATGGTGTTGCCATCCTCCATGCGCAGCGGCATAGCTGGTGTGAGCACATCCAGAGCTTGTTTCACAATGGGACGTGCTTCCAAGGCGTGTCCCTTGAGCAGTGAATGGAAAACTTGTAGCACAATCTTCTTATGAATTGCCAGGCGCGCAATAATATGGGCAAGCAGCAAATGTCCATGGTAACGTGCTGTGGGATCCACACAGTTTTTGCTTAGCAGACAGGGCCAGGCGAATGTCATGAGGCGACGCAGCTTATTGCCCTGCCGCTTGTTGTTGGCATCGCCATCATGTATATGCTGTGAGGCTCGTTCCACCAGCAGACAGGCAAGTTGCAGCAATGCAATTCTTACGGCATCATCGTATTGCTTATCGGGATCGAAAACTTTGTTGATAAACACCGAAACAATGTTCTTCTCATCCTCCTGGTATGGTGTAGGTGGAGCACCAATTAATTTATTACCTTCACCCTTATCAAAGCTGATCGTAAAGCAGGGTATAAGCACTGCAGTTATGATCTTTGCTTTTAACTCTTCTGTGAACATGTTGTTGTTGAAATTCTCTACAAAATGGAAGAATGCATTCCGTTTCCAATTGACGGTGTAGCTTTGAGCAACTGTATTCTGCAGGAAATCGCGCAGGAAGTACACGTCGGGTATAAAGTGTAGACATAGAGCACGTAAGAGTTGGAAAAGTAGATCGATATCGTTGGTATTATTGGAAAAATATAACAAAAGGATCTTGCCAACCAAATGCCACAAATCACAGGCAACATTCTCTACGCAAGTTGAGTGTAAGCTTATACGCCACATATTCTTCAGTGCATCCACAATGTCCGGTCTATTGGGTATCCATTGTTCATCCAATTCCATTAGGGTATAGATTATAAGCACTGCCTGATGTTGCACATCATATTTCTGTGGATTACCCACATCTGTGGGCCAATTCAAGTACTCCAATAACACAGAATATTTGGAGTTCCTAATGGCCGTGCGGAATGGTTGACCCTTTTCATGTTTTAGTATAAATATAAAGAAGCGATTCCATTGTGAATCTGTCATAATTGTATCAATCAGGAATAGATCAACTGTCTCCACGGGAAAACGTTGCAGAAACATTAACAATGCTTCACGATATGGACTCGATGCCTCTATCATTAGATTCTTTTCAGTCTGCAGCACAAGTTGACACAATTTTTCAATATATTTTGATGATGCTGTTATATGATAGAACATCTCAATGAGTGTCACAATCTTTTGCTCATACTCTCCACCCTTGGAGCTGGCAAAGAAATTCATATTCTCACTAGTGCATTTATATTGATTGACAAACATCTCAATAATCTTGGCACATTGATGCAGTATCTGTTCACTTAGCTTCTCATTGAACATTTGTGGGAACAACTGCGTGAAGTAGGATAAACGTTTTATAGCTGGAATTGATAGGTTCCTGTGATCTCCCAGCTTAAGTAGCAAAGGCCGCATAGCGTTTTGAATCAGAACCACAAAATTCTATACATAAGGATGAAGAATGTAATAATATAAATAACATGTAATTTATAATTAAGATTTCAATTTCTTACCTTCTCCCGTTCCAGTGTTATGCCTGTGATGAATGTCTTCATACACTGATACGCTGTCTCCTGCAACTCTGGCTTATCATTCTCCATGACTTTGAATATAACATTAATGATGCTCTCTTTGGACTTAATATCATTGATATAGTGACAGGCAGATAGTGCACGCAGCGCACTTATACGCAAGGGTATCAGATTGCTCACATTCTTATAGCAATCCAATTTGGCCAGTGTTGCGTCCTCCGCATCACTCAATGTGAGCAGCTCATGGAAGAATAGTTTATGATAATTATTTGATAGATCTAAGGAAACGAAAATAAAGTTATAATCTGACTTTTATATATAGATTGAGTGTATTAAAAGTTACCAATAGTGAAGAGACGTGGTTCTAGTGTTGTGCAGAAGGTGTTGCCATCCATTAAACCAATCTGCGCATTTGCTGGCTGATGTCTTAGTAGATGTTTCTTTGGTGGTATAATATCTGCCAGCACATCTTTATGTGGATCCATAACTTTGGAGACTGTTTTCTTTTGGATTGCACCAATATGCTTCAATAGCACCATGGATTCCTCTCTTACAATGGAATTGGGACTAGTTATGTGACGCACAAGCTCATGTATAACCTCATAGGTGGCCTTTGCTTGCATTTCTTCCAGTTCATCGTTTCGCGAGTTCGGACTGATGGGCGATAAACAGATTTCCAACATAGTTTTCATATAGTTTTTGGTTATATCGAGAGCACCATTGGATACATCTCCCTCCAGATCCATTAGAACAAACATAAAAGCTTTTAGGAAGTTAAATAGATGCTGGTAGAGTGCACGCAGTGACATGTGCTTGCAGAGAAACTGTATGGCTTGGCAGCCGCCCACCTTGGCATACCAGGGACGATCGTAGCAAAGAGCTGTCATTTTCTCTGCCAGATATTGCATAAGGGGTAACTTGCAGGCTCTGTCCTTGTTGCCCATTATGTTTGTGGCTGTGTCAAGGATTATGCCCATACAGGCAATGCCTGGTTTACACAGTTCCTTCTCCTCATGACCCATGCAAGCGGCCAACGCATCAATTAATACCATAGGATCAATACCATTAGATGTATAATTTTTCTGCGGGAATGGTCCTGCCTGTTGCGCAATGGCCACCATGGTATAGTGTCTAACAACGGCAGCCATAACAGGACATACCGAATCACGCAGATCCTTAGTAGCAGAAGCAACCAACATGCCAATTAGCGCTGTCTGATGGGTACCACGAACACTGGTCACATCAATCTTGTTATGGAAAATGGGCCAATTCATGATGTTGCTCTCCACGAAGTCGTTGTGTGTGAACAGCTTAAGCAGCGTATGTTTCTCATCATCCAAGCTGATGAAGGCAGCGAGGAAACAACGAATCACTTCCCAGCTTTGACGTCTATAAAACTGATCCGTTGTATTGGAGCTCAATGCTTTAAAGGCTGACTCGATGGCATCATCCACAGGAAATTCAATTGGCTTCTCATACTCTTGGAAATATGTCACTATAGATATTTTGGAGTTCTCGTTAAGATCATAACGCAATGTCTGTGGCTCCACCATCATCTTGCGATTACCACCACCAAATTTTCCAAGCACACGGAATGCAACAAGTGCTGCGCTGTCCTGGTTTCTCAGTGTTTTCCACAGGGCTTGCATGAGAGCTGCTCTAACTGGTTGAATGTGATCATAAAGAAAATCGGGTTGCAAATTATCCACACAAAGCTCCAAAGTTCTCAAACCCTACAAGTAAAGGTTGATTAGATTCTAATTACACGAAGAGAAAGATTAATTGCCTTACCTGACTTATAAGTGTGGGAGAACCATTCAAGGCAGACACTAATGGATCCATAAGCATTGGCAGATAAGGTAGCAACGATGAAAGGCGCACTGGCACAGTTAGGCAAAGCTCAACAAAAAGATCCCGCATATGTTGCTTATGGAAACCACTCTGCAGGCGATTTAAACCTTCCAGCAGATTGGGTAACAACGGTAGAAACTCTTGATATAAAAGATCATGACTTCCACCGCCAATGGATCTGAACAGGGCTCTAAGTAGCAGAAAATAGTTGTAGGGTTCATCCGATATGAGCGCCAATTCCATAGAACGCACAACTATTTTATGTAGATGTGGACGCAACATTTGCTCATTCTCCACAGGGAATAGGCTGACACTACCAAACACAAGTTTAAACAGTCTTAAGTATAAATTCGAACGTTCTACATTGGAACCCATTTCCTCCATTTTCTCCAGCAAATACTCAACCAAAACGGTGGCAAAAAGTGGCGATGTAGTAGGATTAGCCAGAAAAGAGTTGGCTATAACCTGAAGCGATTGATTTTTATAGATTCTTTCGACCAAAAAGTCTATTGTTGTAGCAAATATTTCCTGGAAATTCTGTGAGTGCATCATAAGAAACTGAAAGCCAGAAAATATTTTAATGAATAACGATTTTCAAATGATTCGATTTCCTTTAGGTTACATACAATGCCACTGAAGTGCTCCAGAACTTCTTTTTCCTCTTTACTACGCGATATCAAACCTGAGGTGCGTTGCTGATTTGGATTCACATTAATTGTGTATATATCCAAAGCTTCCATTGCAAAATGCACCAGATCAATGTAAGTGCATAGAATGTCCGGACTAAACAGTTTATCATGTACTCCTGGATCTGGAGATTGACTCTATAAAAGGAATACAGTTATTAAGTAGTTGTAATACAAATACTAGGGCATCTACCTTTGAGTTGAAGAAACCCCAAGTTATTGTTTTAACGCCACCAACAAGTGTTTTGACCAAACTTCTGAACTCAGCCACATTCACAGAACAAACCAATTGATTTCCACTTGCAGACATTTTTGATTGTTCACTTCCCAGCTGATCCTTAAATGAAATATTAACTTAATAAACGCAACATATAAATTACAAACTAGACTTACATCTTTCACTTCCGGTACATTCATAGTAGGTAAAGAGAAGGATCCAGGTGGATTATTAGCTGTACCGCCTTGTGTTTGCCCTTTACTGTTGGCATGAAGAGAAATTTAATATAAATACAACAGATTGAGGGATCTTAAAGAGGTTAATTAGAACTGAACTGAATTTTCTGCGGATGTTGGACGCATTTGTCTTGAACTTAAAAAAATCTTCTTTAAACTGCAATATAATGTGCTTAGTAATATATATCTAAGATCTAATCTATGTAACAATAAAAAAACTATATTAAATGCACACGTTACCATTTTTGTATAATTAGAGGAAGTTGAATTTGTGCTATTGTCTCGAACTTTTTAACAAACACTTTCAAAAGTGTGCCGAGAATACTTCTAGAACGCTGTGGTTCCAGTTCGCTGTGATGTCGCAAGCAATCTACTAAATTCAACAACAGCTTACACGACATAGTCTGTATGCCTACGGCAAGTGTCTCCTCGTGCACATTTCTAGCAAACAAATGTACAGCTTTTATGAGGACATCCAGGCTTAAGCTCTGACGTACATGATGTGCAAGATCAGCTAGTATTGAGTAGGCTAATGGCCGTATGGAGTCTAAGGTAACTCCTCTGCCAATAAGTAAGTCTTCATCGAATAGTTTTTCTATTGATGGTATAAATTCTACAAGTAAAAAATAAAATATTATCCTCATCAGTTCAAAAGACTTTAAAATTCTACAAACTTTGTCGCAAATCTGTGGCAAAAATATGTCTTGCAGCAATTAAAAGTTCCTTCCGTAAATGGGCAGCTTCCTTTGGACAGTGTTCCATTAGATTAAGCATACCATTTGTCACAGATAATGAGTTGGCTAAGACTACATCCTATAATAAAAATTACTTTAATGAGGATAATCTTTTACAGTAAAAAGGTATAAGAAACAAACCTGATACATTTTTAAAATATATGCTAAAAATGAAAGTGTTTTTATTTGAGCACCCATAAAGTCAACAAAGATTTCCTTTTGTGCTGAGTTTCTAAAAGAAAAATTATTGAATAAAGTTATTACTATTATAAATAATATAAGACTTACCTCTGAATAATAGTTGGTTGCAGGTTTATTGTTGTTAATATCAAAGGTACGAACTCGCCAACCTCTTGATGGACAACAGCATTTTTATATATTTGATACATTAACACAACGATAATGGGCAACTCCTGAAGAACTTTTAGAGATAGTATACCACGAGGTAGCAGATTGTACTAAGATAATTTTATAAATGTAATTAATAGATGTATTATAATATATGTATTGAACATAATACTAACAACCATTTGCTGGGTAGTGTGTTCCAGTGGCTTCTCAATGTGTATCGTTTTTACAGAGTATGTTTCAGGCAGCAGCATTTCCAGATCCAAATCCTTAAGATCAGCTATCCATATGTCATTTGTTGTTTCAAATATTGATGTCAAATGATTTGGCAGGTTTGTATAAATTTCTTTAACAAATCCCAAAAATAATTGAATCTGAAAAACAACAAAATAATAATTATCGAAAGGATTAATCAGACACTTAACTTTAACACCTACCTCGGGATTAAATGATGGTCGGAAGTGTTTGTGAAGCTCAATTATAATACGTAAACTTATTAGTACATTTTCCTCATTGTCTGTTTTTAATAGCTTTAACATCATTGTTATGATTGATTTCACATGTTGCCTTAAGTTCTCCGTAATGGGTAATCGATGTATCATCTCCAAAATGAGTTTACGAATCTAAATAATAAAGTCAAATTGTATTTAGTTACATAAAATTAAAAAAATAAAAAATTTATATCTTAATTGTATTACATTTTATTTTAATGTTTCCTCATTATTGCCATTGGCCATTTCATGCATGCAAAAACACGAGTATGACTAGCATATGAGCGCGTGTGTGCGTGTATATGCATGTGTGTATAGGCATTGTACATAGGAGTCACAAATTTGTAGTTTTTAATAATAAGTATAAATTATACTTACATGCTGCACTGTATTCTCTTGTATGAATTGAGGCTCGCCGTCTTGTAGAATTCTCATAAATATTTTAATAGCATTTTCCAAAAATGAAGGATACGAAGGAGATTGCATGATCATTTCAAAATGTTCACTTAACTCCTGCGTAGCCTTCAATTTAATATCCTCAGTCGTGGACGGGTCATTGAGGATGTTTAAGTAATTCCGGAACGTATTAACCTGTATACTTTCGCTATGCGCCATTTTAAGTGACCATTTGAATTAAATTTGCTTGCGAAAAATATGTTTTCACCGGTGTAAACAACCGAGCTACAAATTGAATGAACACAGGGTGATACAGGTTACAATAGATAGCGTCACAAGTTTTGAGTAGTACCAAGTCACAGCACATAGTTACACCACTGACATAAATAAAATATATTGCGCACATGAATTAACAGTAATTTATCATTAAACTCATACAATTATTTGTTAAAAACAAATAAAATAAAATATATTTTTGATAACAGTCTAAATACTATATTAATAAATGGTCATAAAATACTGCTGTCACTGTGATACAAGATGCACAAATTAGCTATGGTGTGGCAATACCTGGTTTGATTTGCAATTTTATTTTACTTATGTGGCAGCACTTCTTCGAGTTTACTGTCAGCTGTTTTCACGTAATTCTACCTCAGTATTTTTGAGAAAATAGATAGATTGCGAATAAATTAAAATGGTGCGTCTAAATTTAGTTAATTTAACAAAGCGTGTACCGCTAATACAATTTCGGAAAGGCGGTGCACTAGCAAGCCCCAAAGCACCCTCAAGTCACCAGGCAAGTTCAGGGGACACTAAAGGCAAAAAGGTTAACTTTAAAGATTATAAACTATTGTAGCCGTTTTGAATTGAAGTAAATATTTATATATTGGGTCTAATGATATTTATTGAATTCTCTAGGCTGCATCCGGAACTGCTATCGAAGATTGGGAACTTCCGGCTCGATTTGCTAGGAAACCAATTGGTAAATTGGAAGCAGAGTACATTAATAATGGAGGCATACCGAACTAATTAATCGCTTAAACCGCAAAACAAGTTGCGCTTTGAATAAAATATCACAATTTTAAACAAAATTGCCTTGTAAACTTCTAAGAAAACAATACTTAGCGTGTAAATTAAAGTTATTAAATACATTAGCATAGCTTTCTAAGCATTCCTACTTTAGTTTTATTTATATCTTTCGGAAAAGCTCCCTGTTAAGTGAGGAGCATCTATGTAACGGGGAACTGTTAGCTTTCATAACGAATGAATATTAATAACTTAAACCAGGTTAGTACACAATTTTACAGACAACATTGGATTGATGTTAGGTTTATGTAATCTTTAAAGCACTACTAAACGCATTTAGTATATTTTTGGTTTATTTCAAAATTGTCAATAGTGTACAGTATATTTATGCAAGAGAGTTTTTGGTCACACTACATCCAGTGCTTATCTTGCGCCAATGTAAATCAGACGTGATTTCTCATGCGTATTTATACACACACCGTTGCCTAGTAATTGTTTCTTGTGTTTCACCGTGTCCGCTAGCCTCCCGCACAGCTCCAGCATATAGCAAACAAAGAGTGGAAAACTTTTCAATATACACGGGACTTAAATTGCTAATAAGATTGTGTTAAATTGCGTTATATTATAGGCGTTTGTGCTTTATCTTATTGCTTTGGCCAGAGTTAAGTGCTGGCCTTAAATTCCTGTTGATTTTTAACATCCTTATTTTTTGGATGGGTGTGAAGCGTAGCATGCAAAATACCTGGTGCAACAACAAGGACTGTTTGGGTCTACGTAAGCGTGTCTGTGGATTGCATCAAACCTGGAAGTGGCTACATCAAACACCAGCACTTCACGAATATCTCATCTCGGCCAGCTCAGTAGCAGCAGATACAGCCGCAAGCGAACCCACTACGTTCTAAAGTCCAAAACAACAAAGCGTCGCTACCAAAAAAGCAATAAACCAAAATAAAACAAAAAAAAAACAGAAAAAAAACAAAAGAGAGACAGCAGAGAAAGAAGATACAGATAATAATTAATACACACATATTTAGCATATACGTTGACATAGGCTATAAATTCGACCTAACCACAAACAGAATAAAACGCTGCTGCGGCCCATTAAAACCTGCCCAAAAAAACATATCAACTAGCAGCTGAAGCTGACGTTGACCTTGTTTTCGGAACAGCGAGAACACAAGTGCATTGCCTATTGTAAGACAAAAAGAGAGAGATTGAAAAAGGTAGACATAGGACGAGAAAAAGAGTGCGAGAGAGAAGACAGCAATAACAGACATAGCAACAGCGGTGATTGACTTCCTTGTAAGAGCTTAATAACAACAAAATCGATAGAAATACACACACACAGACAGATAGACAAATACACATACACAGACATAAGTCAAGAGACAAACACTTGGTCGAATTGTGCAACAGCTGTTGATTTTAAGTGAAAATATTTAAAATGAGTTTACTTTTGCGTCGTAATTCAAGCCAAGTGCGGCTGTTGGAACGTCTAGGCGCTACGGTGACGACTGAGATCACGCGCCTTGTCTCCTCCAGCGATAGCGGCAAAAATAACGACAATGTAGACGCGATAACAGCAACACCATGCACTACGTCAACAGCAGCAACACAGACAACAAAGTCTATTAACAAATTGCAATCGAAGAATAAAACAGCTGCAATACCAGACGCTGATATTAAGAAATCTGTGTTCATTTCGCAATCACATGATATCTTTACCAATTTGGCATTGGAGGATTGGCTTTATAAGAATTTTGATTTTGGTAATCATCATGTTTTGCTATTGTGGGCCAATAATCCCTGTGTGGTTATTGGACGTCATCAGAATCCCTTCACCGAAGCTAATGTATCTAGTCTAATGGAACGCGGCATCACATTGGCCAGACGTAACAGTGGCGGTGGTGCTGTCTTTCACGATCGAGGCAATCTTAATTGCACCTTCTTCACACCCCGCGAACGCTATGATCGCAAATATAATCTAAATATTGTGACGCGTGCGTTGTTCAGAGAATGGGCCATCAAGACGGAGATCAATGAGCGTGATGATATTGTTATCATGAATAAAAAGGTTAGTGAAAAGTCAACAGCTTAAGCCCATACTTAGTCTATGTCCAGTCCTAAGTCTAATCAGCAATGACCCAAAGTTGACTACATTTGTTTACATCTGGCAAAAATAATCTTAATCCTATGAATGAAGCGACAGACTAATCTTAATTAGCATCTAGCGTTTAGTCCACTAAATTTTTATGTGTTTCATCTATTTAAGATTTCTGGTACGGCTGCTAAATTAGGACGTCCCAATGCGTATCATCATTGCACCATTTTGGCCAGCGCCAATAAACTTCATCTAGGCGAGTCTCTGGTCAAAGAACCTGCTAATTATAAAAGCCGTGCCACTGCCTCAGTACCATCGCCCATACGCAATCTGGTGGATGTCAATCGAAATGTGAATGTGCCACAACTACTCTCAGCCGTAGGCTATGAATATTTACGTACAACAGCAACAGCATTGGAGGACGGCGGCCGAGCGCAGACAATGAAACAACGGGGCTTCCAATTGATCAATCCCACTGAGAAATGGTTCCCAGGTATTGAGGCCCTACGCGCCAACTACAGCTCCTGGGACTGGGTCATAGGGAAGACACCCAAATTCTCCGTAGAGAAGGATCTCGAACTGAAGGGTGATGATTCGGGCATGAAAATCAAAATACATGTCGAAGTGGAAGCTGTATGTATCAAAATAATCATGACCCATAAAAAATTCTTTATCATCGTAAACAATACTTTTTTTTTAGGGTTTAATGACGAATATTGGCCTACAGCTGCCACAAACGGAACAACTAGTGCCAGTGGTTACTCCACTCCAAGGTCAAGCCTATAATGAGCACAATCTAAATGGCATCGTTGATGCTCTCAAGCTGGTATCCACCTCAAATGTTCAACAGGCGATGAATGGTTCCATTTGATGTCTGTTTTGCTGAAGCACTTGAAATAATCCTTATAACCACAGCTTTTGTGTTCTTTTGTCCTTTTATATGTAGTTTCCTCTATGTCAACTATATATATATATATATATATATATATATATATAATATACCTAAACTAATATAGCCTTAAGACAAACTAATATTTTCTATACATATTTTATATATTTTGTATTCAATCGAATTGCAATAAACACGTTGACTTTTATGTAATTGTCATGTTTTAATTATAACTGATTAGAGTTTATATATATCCTTGAAAGGATTGTATAAAAGTGAGCCAAATAGTAGGAATGTCTTTCTAATAAAAAAAAGTTAAATTTAGATCTAATGTGGAAGATCAATAAATGAATAGGTGAATTGTGCAGTTTGTAGGAATAGAAGGCTTGAAAGGACAGTTTATGGCTAAAGACGGACATTTTATGGCCAAGTATCATTTACAGACAATGATAGAATAAAAGGAAATTATCTGAACACAAGGAGAGGAATTAATTCTTAGTTTAAGCAAATCTAATTTAAATCCTCTGGATATATTTCTACAAAATTTACTATATACGAATTATGTGTAATATATGAGATATCTACGATATATATATATTTGTTTGTAAAATATATATATATATATATATATATATATAAATATATATATATATATATTCTACTATATGTAAGGCACTTGTTCGCTATTTGACACAAATTGTTCACGAATATATAACAGCTACACTTTGACATATAATACAAGACGTTGAATAATATGTTACATACCTAGATGCGGGCGTAGAGTTAGGAGACATGATTAATACGTTAGAGTTTTGGAAGAATGATGCAAGAATAACAGCAAAGAATATTAAATATGAGCTTTAGATGTGCACAGATTGTACGGATTGTATAAGCTCTGGCAGATTTTGATAGTCGGGATCACGGCAAAAGAAATCCATGAGGTAGGTAAATGTGGGACGGTCCTTGGGATGATAATTCCAGCAGTTAAGCATTACTGCATATATATAGGCTGAACAAAGATCTGGTTGTGGCAATCTTTGGCCACTATCCACTAATTTAATAGCATCCACATTATGTGTATCACCATAAGGTGGTGCACCCAATGAGAACATCTCCCACAATGTCACACCAAAGGACCACACATCGCTTGCATGTGAGAAGATGCCATTATTAAAGCTCTCCGGCGCATACCAGCGTATGGGCCAACGTCCACCTTGGGTAAAATGATACTCATCGCTGCCAGCGCTCAATGAACGTGACATGCCAAAGTCACTGATCTTGGCTTGCTGCCTGGACGTGAGCAATATGTTGCGTGCAGCCAAATCACGATGCACAAAATGTTGGGTCTCCAAATAATGCATGCCTGTAATTCATTATGGATGCAATGGGAGAAAGTGCATCATATATAAATGATAAACATATATATGTATATATATTACTTACCACAAGCAATCTGTGATGCCCATAATTTCAGCTCATAGTTTACCTTTAGCTCATCACTGTGGTCCAGTATATATTGTAGCATAGATCCTAAGGGTGCATATTCTTGTACCATCATTAGCATGTCACCCTTGGAGATGCCAATTAATTGTATAATACATTTATGTTCCAGTCGCATCATTACTGATGCTTCACGCAGAAACTCCTGCTTGTTTATAGCCTGCTGGTCCTCGTCACGCAGTGTCTTAATAGCCACCTCTAATAGAGTTTCGGCTGCGCCCGGTTGTCTTAACCAACCTCTGTACACAGAACCAAATTCACCAGCACCAATCTTGGTATCCAGCTGCAGTTTATCGCGATGTATAAAAAAACGCTCTTTGGCTGCGTTCAGTTCAGCATAGCTTAGTCCACCTGCTGCACCGCCACTGCACTTGCGCTGCAAGTAACCAGCCATTTCGCTTTCTGTTGAGCCCGTGGATACCATTGAGTCGAGACGTGACACCTGCTTGCCACTTCCATCATGCACCTGCTTAAGAGGTTGATCCAGTAGCATGTGTACATCGATTGTGGGTAAATAACCGTTGGCATCTAAGGCAGCGGCACGTTCGCGTTCTATAGCCACATCACTCTTGGTAAAATATGTTAATTCGTCCTCAGTCTTATGAGCAATGGGCGGCAGCTCAACAGGCGTATTGTTGCGTGGCACATTATACACCTCGTTCCCATCCACATTAAAGTTGCTGAAATCCGTTGAGAACGACAGATTCTTAAGCATGGGAGCTGCAGCCTGCAGTTCCTCACTTGCTCTAGCCGCCGCCATAGCGGTGACGCTGCTCTCTGAGTCGCTCCGCTTGTTCTTTGATTTGCTTTTACGCAGGCTGTTCATGTCGAAAAGACCCTTCTTGGGACTGGTCAAGCGCAGTGTATTAAACATTGAGCTACTATTCTCCTTTTGCTTTTTCTTGGCCATTGTCTGAGCGTGTACATTTGGTGGCACTGGTGGCAGAGAGCTGCTCGCTTGTTGGGGCAACGGAGTTTTGGACGATGTAGTGTAATTTTCACGTTGCTTTTGGCTGGCACGCGGTATTGTCGCAAATGATGGCACCTCTGGTTTCGGTTGTGGTGGTACTGCGTATTTCAGGCTAACCGGCAGCCCATACGAAAATCGCATGAAGTGTGCAATCAAATGCTCTAGACTGGGCCAGTATGGACCGTCGTCAATATACAGAAACTTCGACTTGAATAAGAAATAAAACTAGTTAGCATTTGGGGTAGACAGATAAAGTTAGGATGGCATACCCCACCGGATACAACTTTAGTGCCATTCTGATAGAGATCCGCTTGTGAGATGCGAAAGTTTTTGGCCACCTGATCGCAGAGCAGCGTGAGCACATAACCCGCTGCTGCCGGTGACTCTGAGTAACGTACAAGAAAACAGCCTGATGTGTCCTCAGGTTGGCCAGCTGAAATTTGTTTCTGTTGCAGCTTATTAGCAAAGTGTTTGAGTATAGCAATTGCTTCTTCCCGTTTAAGTGTACCATGATACCACTGGTCACGACTTGTGCTGGCTGGTGGCAGCTTGTAGTTTAACAAAAACTCCTCTACTGCTGTCTGACCAGCCTCTTTGGCCAAGTCAAAAGGAAACTCGCCTGAACTAGTGCGTGGCAGTAGTGGCGCGTGTTCTGCTAGCAGCACTTGTACAGCTTCAAGATTGCCATATTTAGCTGCCTCATGCAACGGTACATAACCATTTTCGATGTTCCTGCCTTGCACATTCGCCTGATTAGCGATTAATGTGCGTATAAAGCTCGCTGGTTTTTGGCGGCAAGCATACTGAAAACGAAGCGGAGATCATTAAAAGTTATTCTTTTAACAAATTATATGTATTAGCTCACGTGGAGTGGCTGACAGCCAAACGAGTCCGCACTATTAACCAGAACACGCGCATCTAGCAGCAGTTTGAGTATATCCTCATTGCAGTGCAGTGCAGCCAAATGCAGCGCTGTTTGACCATCTTGATTCTTTGCATCGAAATTACGATAACCACATTTCAGCAGCTCAAAGACTACTTTACTCTCGTTTTTACTGGTTGCACGATGCAGTAAATTAGTAACACCCTGGCTGCGTGTGTTGTGTGGAGGTGGATCACATATGAGTGGCACCGTTAGCTTTGTTACTAATCCATTTGCTTCCTGTTGATAAAAATCAACAAGTGTTTCCAGGCCATGTAAAATTTTCGTTTGCCCTTTGTCATCGATGGAGAAAAATGCATCTTCTCCATGACGTCTTATCTGATAGTGACAGACCTCGCCCTATAAGTGCATACATACACAGAAACGTACATACAAAAGCATGTATATGAATATATGTAAATAAAACCTGTTGCTATTGGAATGTATTTACCTGATATAGCAAACTCAGCACAAAGTCACCAGCCGCTGAGCTGCTTTCGCGCACCAGAAATGTACCATCCTCATAGCCTGTGGCAATTAATATAATTAACGTTTACAATTGGTTTCGTTTAACACGTCCCTCCCACATATCTGCCATTTCTTTGAGAACAATTGAGTCTTGTACGTACCCTGTTTAAGCAATTCATCGGCGGCTTCACGAGTTAAGGAGCCATGAAACCATTTCATGTGATCACCACGTGTCATTATTATTCCATTTAAAACTGTTTATAACGTTATTAATACTGTGAAATATATAAAAACAACAGTGAAAATAAAAATTTATTTATTTATCTTCACAAGTGATGTGCAGTGGTTCACATGAAACCAAAACTAATCGATAACTCATTGTGATCACCAGCTGGCAGAGCTATCGAACATGCTAAATCGATCGCCAGTAAAACGAAGATGGCAACGCCGACATAACACAGGACATGTAAGTTGCGGGCGCATTTTTTAAAATACCAATATTATCACTTATAATAAATAAAACAATGTATGTTTAATTGATCGCATTTGCTCTTCTATCTTTAATGTATTTTTCTTTGTTTTTATTTTATTATCAATTATATTTTTTTGTTTGTTTTTCTTTTAATTAATTTTTATGTTTTTCTATTATTTAATTTTATATGTGAGAAATAACTACCGAACACAGTTAAGTTGTGGGGCGAATACAATTAGTTCTGTCTTGTGTGTGTGTGTGTATGTTTACGAGTATGTGTTTTTCATTCTGCTTTAATACATATACATATAGATATACTATTATTTATATATATAATTATGCAATTTCTCCATTTAGTTAATGTGCAGAGAAATAATCTTAAGCATTTAAAAAACGACTAAAAGCTATGAACGAAAAAGTTTAAAATATTATTATTATTAAATATATGTATGTATATGTATATAACATCCAATGTCAGAAATGTATGTTCTTTACTTATTTTATGTATGTATATTTATTTATATAGATTAATGTATAAAATTATGTTTCGATTGTTTTAGATAATATACAAAAAAAGAAACAAAAACAAAGCAACACAATGAATATTAAATGGCTGCTAATTCTTGTTATTGTTGAAAGTAATGTGGCAACTTAATTGACTAACGGTAGATATATAGCTAAATTTATATTCATATTTTTTCTGTTTTCTATAAGCAATTAAAGTAACAACAAGCAGCAAGGCAAAATTAATCAACTTATTCGCTTGGTTTTATTCACCTTTTCAGTTTGAATAAATATATTTTTTTTGAAATGCTTTTAATATTAAGTCAAATTTTTACAAGTAATTTTATTAACTGCCATTTTTTGTCTCTTCTTTAAATAATGTAAATTTAATTATTAATTTTTGTATCGCTGTTTTGCTGCTGATATATCCTAGCATTTCGTTTAGTTTTGCTGCACTTGCTGTCTTTGCTGTTGTGTTTTTCTGTGTTTTCGCCCATTTTCATAAAGGATTTCTTAAAAAATAACTAAATTCTAATGTAGAACAATTTTCATTAAACATATTTCATCCCATATCTTATATCCCTCCAGTCATTCATCATGTTCATCATCATTATCATTATCATAATCGTTGAAGCATTATTAAGAAGCAAACATTATCTTTTTTAAATTTCATCTTTCGAATTTCTAAGTTTTTCATTTAAGTTTATGACTTTTTCTTTGTTATTTTTGTTTTTCTTCTCTTTTGTTATCATATTAATGTATGTATGAATGTGCGTAGTGTTTAACTGTTTGTATAGATGTATGCATTGTGTGTTGATTCCCATGTTTTTAGTTTGTTTTTAAAATTGATTCATATTAATTTGCTATTGAAGAGAGCTTTTGGGATACTCCATTCACAGTCTTTGATTTAAGGACATCATTTTCATAGGAAAAGACAGTTTCCTTACCATTTTCGACGACGCTGCAATTAACAAAAGAGAGAAAATATGTGTAAGGAAAATAAAAACGAATTTAATTAAAATATAGAAAACTTACCGTTTGGTCATTAATTTTTTGCCATCGATAAACACCGTTGAGGTTGAAGTTCGCTTTACAGCACCATTGCCGATGTGGCTGCTGCCGAAGCTGTTGCTGGCGCTGAAGGATGTAAAACCATTGGTGGGCGCAAAAAGATCCATCATTGGGAACATAAATTTATCTTGATGTTGGTGATGATGGCGAGTTTGTCCTGAGCTACCATGACGGCGAGTGCTTGTAGCTCCATTTGACTGAGTATAACCTGTCACATCTAATATTTTCAATTGGGGGAAAATAAGTCATTGCACGTTTGTATTTCTTAATTGAAAACTTACCCCTGAAAAAGAGATCAGTAAAGGGCTGCGAATGGATGTCAAAGAACTCGCGGAACACTTCATCAGGTGGTCTAAAAACAAATGGAGTACCACCCATAAAGTCGAAATCATTGAAGTCCTGTGTATAATGATGACGTGAGTGTGAACGATTCTGGGCACGATCTCCTAAGCCATCCCTGCCGTACTCATCATAAATGCGACGTTTCTTCTCTGAAAATGTTTTATAACCAAAACAACAGGAAAAAAAAACCAAAAATTTAAGGATACGTTTAGTTGTGCATTGTATAAAAATGATTATACGTGAGTTTTAGTAGGCAAAACACTAGCTGAGCAGCTTATTAGACAAAGGCCTAACATTATTCTAGTAGATAATGCTATAGATGATGATTTTTGATGTAGATACGGGTGATATTGATTCAGATAATGTTGTTGTTTACATGTGCCAAGTTTTAGTTGCAGATTGTCTTAATGTCAGTTGAGCAAATATCAAACAATCATAAAATTATATTAAATTCAACAAAAAAATCAGTAACAAACAACGTAAAACGATAACGATAACAAAGGCATAACCTCAAAATTATCATCTTAATTCTTTTGCTTTACCAAACAGTTTGTGAAACGGCGTTGACTCAAATAAATTGCGAAAGGTAAACGCCTGATAGCGATTCCCTCGCCTGCTACTGGGATAATAATCATAGTCATAGTCACGACTGGATGGGGATGATGTGCCACCAGAACGGTAACGTGTATAGCTGGAACTGCTGTTGCTACTTGCTGATGATTTATGCAATGTTGCCCGAGCATCGTAGATCCTGCGCTTACGGGCTATATGCAACAACAACAATAACAACAACGTCAACATCAAGTTTTCTTTTCTTTTCTTTGGGTGTCCCTCCCGCCCCACACAAAATTATAAAAGAATATTAATCCTTAGGACGTATACTTACCGTCAGACAGCACTTCATAGGCTTCAGAGAGCTCACGGAAACGTTTGTTTGCCTCATCCAAATTATCCGGATTCTTGTCTGGATGCCATTTGAGTGCTAATTTACGATAGCTGTCAAAGAATACATTTTTATTAGTAAAACATCAAAGAACATCCTTAAACAAAACAAAAAGCAGGAGATAGGCACAGACATAAGGTCTCTGTTATTGATATAATAACCAGCTTTTGTCTGTTGATCGGCCCTTTTATCTTATACCTACTGCTGTTTGCTTTCTTTTACTTACGCCTTTTTGACTTCACTGTCGGAGGCAGTGCGTGGCACATCCAATACTTTATAGTAATCAACCATTATGCTGTTTTTTGTGTTTTTGTTGTTTATTTGTTGTTCTTGTGATTTGTTGGTCTTGTTTGTTGTATTAATGTATATAACAGTTTTTTTTTGCTAATCCAAAATATAGAATATAATCGCTTCTCGTTCAACTAACTTCTTAAGTACAACTGCAATGATAAGAAATAGAATATATAAATTAACTAAATTTGTTAGGTTAAAAGTAAAAATTGGATAAAGAATTTTCAATACCGTTAAACAGGCAGCATTTGATTGAAAAAATAAATAAAATAATCCCTATTTTAAGTTTTACTTGTTGTAAGAGGCAAAGCAATGCCTACTGACTTTAAGGGCAGTTAATTTTAAAACTCTATACATTAAGCAATAACAATGTCCATAAGAAAACATAAAACATAGAGGTAAAACAAAGGCAACATGATTTTTTTTTTCTCTCTGCTGTTGTTTTGCTTTTTGCTTTGGTTTCGTTTTCTTGTACAAGTTTTATTTTGTTTCTTTCGCTATTCTTCAGCCCCACATTTCGAGTTCAATGTCGTACGAAAACCTCATTCTCATTATGCTTGTCGAACACCCACACACACACACAAAAATACATACACATGCATACTGCAAACAACTAGTGGGCAGGAGCAACAATGAGAGCGAGAACGAGAGAGTCTGAGCGCAGAAGTGGCAACGCCAGCAGAGCGCATGTGTAGGGCGTTCAGCCGGCAATGAACGTTGTATAAACATGTATATGTGTGTGTGTGTTATGCTGTGACTGCGTTTGCGACTGCGCTGCCTGTCGTGTAAGTTTTTCGTCGTGTGCGCTCAGGCACTTTACGCTACGTTACTTGCATTTGCCTTTTGGCGCTCATCTTCGGTCCATTGTTTTCACACACATTTTCGTGCAAAGCCATCGCTAATTTTATTTAATTTGCACTGTTGTTGTTGTTGTTGTAGCTGTTTATTTTTATTTTTTCTTGTTAGTTGTCATGCGACCCCCTTGACACAATTTGCTTTTTATATTATTTTTATCAAATAAAATTACAACGGCAATACACTTATCATGGTTATTGTTATTGTTGTTGTTGTTGTACGCTAATCTGTGTCAATTGTTGGTGCCGCATGTTGCCAACGAAAGTGCGCTACAAATTAGCCCCAAGCTAAATGACAAACATTATGCGATTGACCGAGTGTTGCCAATGAACTGTTATATTATTGTTGTTCAAGTGTCTATGACTGGAGCAACTTTCAGAGCTTGGTTGTTATGCTGTATATGTATATGTTTGTGTATGTTTGTGTGTGGGTTTTATTTCGTGGAGTTCTTATGGGCGTTTGTTCAATCACAAAAAATTGAATATGTATAATTTTGTGTGTATTTATTTTGCTCTTAAACAATTAACTTGGCATTTATTTATTTTTGCTCAATTTTTAAACTAATTTATGACTCTCTGTCATTATGTTTGTGTGTGAGTGTGTTATACGTGTGCGTCTTAAAAAAATTTATTGAATTAAATAAAAATTCCGCATGTTTACGACACAAAATTGCCATTTAGCTAATTCTCGCATGAAAACAATTTATATATGTACATAAATCTATATATATGTATATATATATATATATATATATATATATAAATTTCTCTATGCTCTGCTGCTTTTTCTTTATCCACCAACCACTTTTGCTTTTTTCTTTACTTATTTTTCTATTTTTTATATTATTGTTTGTTTGTGTTGAAACGAGTGGAAACGGAACACTTGGAAAAAAGTAAAATATTTATGAGCATTTTTTATTATTTAGTTAAATAATGCAATTATATTTTTATGCGACTTTTAAAAAAGTAAAAAAAAAACTCAGCCTTGATTAAAATAATTTCTGGGTTATTAAATAAAATCGATAAATTGTTGCACGCGAGCGATTCGACACGTGTACACACGCTATAAATATCGATAAACTTTAATTGCATATTAAATTTGCACATTAACACTTTTAACTAAAAGTAAAGTAAAAGTTATTAAAAAAAAACTTATTAAAGTTTTTACTAGAGCCTTGTTTAGTTTTCCTAACTGTTTACTTTATAGTAGCATACTTATTGGATAGTAAAAACACACACACACACAGCTGCTTTTCGTGAGAGACAATGCAGAACTGTTGCATGTGTGAATTTAACCACAATGGGTAATAATTTTATCTAGATATGAAATGCAAATGATTCATTTTTAATAACAATAACAATTTGTACACATATTTCATAATTAGTTGAAAATGTTATAGGAAACATTGTTGTAAGCAGAAAGAAAAAAGTGAATTTGCACAAGTGTTAGTGTGACAACAACAACAACAACAACTCTCACGGCAAACCAGGTTCCACCGAGATTTGAACTCAGATCGCTGGATTCAGAGTCCAGAGTGCTAACCATTACACCATGGAACCAACCTGTTCATCATGTAATATTTGGCCCATTTCACCCACCGTGAAATGCACTGCGCATGCTGTGTGCAGCGTGCGAAAGAGATAGCCTATACAAAAGATAGGCCATGACACTCTGTAAGTTTCCAATTTGGCAGCACTCTACACTTTTTCCTTGTAGTCCAGTGCAAAGAGCACGCGACTGTTGAGCAAAAGGTCGCAAGTTCAAAACAAGTCAAGAGTTCAGAGAGTTAAGCTTAAAAAAACCCAAACAATACATATTTGTATATATATATTTGGTAACGGTTTATTTTCCTAAATTAATTTGTATTTTTTTTTTCGTTTTGTATTTTGTTCAAGGTCAACAAATGCCACGCCTATTTTTTTATATTTTATTTAGCTACCGCCTTTTGACGAAAGCAAATAAATTTTGCAGTAAAATGTTGAAAAAATTAAATTGGTTTTTCATTTTCTATAGAAAAAATTGCTATTTATATGTTTATATATCTATATATATATATATATATATATATACAAATATATAGTTGAGGATAAGTTGCTTTATTTATATATATAAAAGTGTATATAAATAGTATATAGGCATATATATATGTAGATATATGTATGAACAGCTATATACCTGTTGACATATTCGGCAAATTCTAGGTCGTAGGTGTAGGAACTTGTAGCATTGTCTAAAAGCAGCAAGTGACTACGACAACGTCGACGTTGACGCCACTGCTGCTGGCTGGCTGTCGCTTGTTGGTCGTCAGACTAACCGTGTATGACACACACTCGTCTCGCCAATTGGGTGGCATAATACAGGGGGTAAGGGTGTACGGCTGACGTCTGAAGCGACTTGCTTGCTTTTGACTTCAAAATCTTATACTGTTAAAAACAACAACAAGAACAACAATTACTACGCTGGTGCTGACGCTAACGCTGGCGCTGACGCTGACGCTAACGCTGACGACGCTGCCGTCGACCGACGCTTCTGACTCAAATCACAGCAAATCAGCATTAAATCGTATCGACTGGCTTATCCGACTATCTCATCAGTCGACACTTGCTTCAATTTTATACACTGAACGCCTGCTGAGTGGGCGCGGTGATGCGGCATTTAAGGCTTTTGCTTTGCTTATTTATTATTTGCCGGCAGCAAAAATGCAAAGACAAACAGAGAGGGAGAGGAAGCAATAAGAGGGAATAATACAGCAATTCGGGCAATACCCTTTAAATAATAATCTGCTACTAATAAAAGCTAACTGCTAATAGCTTTTCTATTTCGTTACGAATCAAATGGAAGCGAAGGGAAAACCTTTTTTTTGACTATGAATAAAGTTGTTAAGCAAAGGTTTAATTTAATTTAATATTGAGATTAGAAAGGCTGATCAAAACTAGTTAGTCATAGTCATCGATAGACTTATCGATAGATTGACTGCTCAACTTTCTCTAATCGATAAATTAATCATTAAAGAAAGCTTTTATTGGTAAGCTCTCAATTTTTGGTATCTTCTTTAATTGGCCAACAAACGTTATTCAATAGTGGCTAAGACCACTAAATTTAATATCTATGGAAGGGGATTTTTAACAGCAAAATTCATTGCGCTTGCGCTGCTGCTGCTGCTGTTGCTGCCTGCGCCTACACAATATTTATTGGACACATCTCAAACCTGAAATCACTCCAAAAATTATGTATCTATGTTTGTTGGTTTTGGACATGTGGTTACTACTTGCAGAGGTTTTTTTCTTGCTGTTGTTGCTCTGGTTGTTGTTATTGCTGTTGTTGTTGGTTATGCAAATTACATCACCGCCAGAGGCATACAGCAAGAGCAACAACATCAACAGCAACAGCAAAAGCAACAGCATCATTTATTGGATAGATAAATTCCGCATAGACGCAAAGTAACACGCACCGCCTTGCAGCTGTTTCTCAAGAGGTTTGTTGATTTTTCTTTTTTCTTTCTTCTTCACACTACTGCAACATATTGGCTGTTGCCTGTTGCCTGTTGTTCGCTCGTACGCACTCAATTAAATTGTAATTGTGTCGTTGCATTGATAATATAAACATGACGCGACACAATCAGCTGGTTTCTGTATATGTTTATGTGTAACAATTGAATGCAAAAGTAAATGGAATTGCAATGAAAATACCAAGGTGGAAAACTGAACAAAGTAGTAATAAGTAATAGAAAGAGGAAGCAGACAAAAACAGATGCTAAGGCAATGGGGCAACAGTTGGTTGCGTGTTAATTACATACGCTGCTGCGTGTCAAGCGACTTTTTTGTTGATTGATTTTCGTTACTTTTATTGTTGTTGTTGCTGTGAAATTGTTGTTGTTGTTGCTGTGATATGTTGCTCACTTTGCCATAACCTACTTCTTGTGCAAATGCATTAATCAATACAACTGCAAACAAAAAACACATGTAAGCATACACACACACACACACACACACAATCACATGTATACGAGAAAATGAAAACTGATAGAGCGAACGCAAAAGCACAAAATACCGATAAGAAAACGTTGCGCATTTATACTCATAATATTCGTATTGGTTTTATTTGCTTAAGGAAAGTCACGCAAGCAGCAAACGCAGTCGCAGTCTCAGTCGCTGTCTCTCAGTCGCAGTCGCAGTCGCAGTTGCAGTTGACGCAACAGAAAAGCGAACTGCACGTTTTATAGTAGTAGAAGTTAGAACATCACTCACACTTTGTATTAGCAAGTAAAAATATTTCTTGCAATTGTCGTTATAATTGTCGTTGTCGTTTTATTTGTTGTTTTTGTTATTGCTGGTATTCTAATTGTTATTGTTGTTGCTGTATTGTTTGGTTGCACAAACATTATAAACAAATAGAAACGCAGCTGCCAGAAGAAACAAACAACAAAACAAAAAGCAGCTCTGCTAGCCCAGCGCGCACGTACGCGGCAATGAATCGTTTAGAACTGAAGTCAGTGTATGCGACCTGCCTAAGCAGCTGACGACGTTGTGCGACACAGACAGACAGAGAGAGAGCGAGAGAGGGAGAGAGCGCGCACTGAATTGAAAGAGCGTAAATAGTTTGAATATATATGCTGCTAGCACAGAGAAGAGCAATGACATTGTTGGCGTTGCTGTTGTTTTATTTTTTTTTTGTTTTTGTTTTGTTTGTTTTTCTCTTCTTTATCTTTGTTGTTGCTGTGCGTTTACCGGAAGTTTATTACGACAATTCCTGCAAAATTTTATGCTGCATTTTATACCTTTATAATTTTGTTACTGCTTATCAGTAGTAGCCAAAACCTGATAACAAAGATCACCGAAAACACGTTGGAAATAACGTTCCTATATATTTTGTTTTATTTCATTTCGTTAACCCCCCCTTTTGGGATGAGATATCAAAATGAATCATAACAAAATTCAAAGGAAATTTGCTATTAGTTATATTACTAACTGGCTTTTTGGCAAAACAATACACGTATACAATAATATATTTATATATAAATTTGTATATTGATTAAAATTTATTATTGAGAGGAGATATATAGAAAAGTTTGTAGATATCGCATTTATTTAAATATTATGGCCAAAGTTTATATGGTTTAGCGGCAGAGCGCAACAAAATGTTAAGGCAACAAATTTTAATATTTAATTTTAGCTCACACTAGCACAAACACACAAACACACACAAACATACAAACACTCACACATTCGCGTATACTAAGGTGAGATGTATGAGAATGAAACGTAAGGCGGCGTAGGGCAGCAAGTTGTGTCGTTGACGGCGTCGCACAGTGGTAAAAGTCACGACAAACATGTAAAGAAACTGCAGGCCACAAAAAGCTTTTTAAAATTCATTTATAATAGCTATAAATATTAAAATCAGTTAATAACTTTCTTTTTATAATCAATCAACTTTGTATTGACTATTGCTTATTAATTTAATTAATTAAATGATTTATATATGTTATATAGATAAAGAAATGCTCAATACAATTTACTACTTCAATTTACTAACACTTATTAATTAATGCCGAACAATATATATACAGTATATACTGGTTATAAGCAAAACCTATAATGCAGAAAAATGTTTGCTTATATTCGATATTTCCTTATAAGCAATCATGAGTAATATGCCAATACGTTTAAATGATTATTATAAAATAAACCAAACGTTTAGAAATTTATTTAAATTCATATTTTATGCTGTTTGTCAGCTATAATAATATTAATATTAAATATAAAATGATATCAAAAATTGTAATATTTAATATAATTTCTTTAAAACCGATATAATTTATATGAACTGACTCCAAATCAACGATTTTTTATTTGTTTATAAACAATATTTGATTATGTACAATCAATTTTTTGCTTTTATGGGGCTAAATTTAGTGTTAAATAGTTTTATGATGTTTAAAAATAACATAATTTTACTTTTAACCAATAATTGCTTATAAACTATACACCTTATAACCGATATATACTGTATAGTGTTATAACATTGTCCAAACATTGTTGAAGTTAAAAACTAAACGCGACCTGCCTCATTTCATTCAGATTAATTAAATTCAATTTTTGAAGTTGTCTTGCACCACTGTGCCTTTAGGTATCTTCACAGCAGGTGGTGATAATTTTTTCTCAGTGCAAAATTTTTGAAGTTTATAAATTATACAAATTATATTCATAATAAAATATATATATATAAAACTGTTGGTGTGTGTGTGTGTGTGTGAGTGAGGCTATTTTTAATGTTGCGGAAAAGTGAAAAGTTATAAAAAGAAAAGCTACTAAAAGCAAATGAAAACATGCTTTTCAATATGTACAAATTAAACCTATATAATATCAGTCGAATTTTCTTTCTTTTCTTCCAAATGATAGCCTGAAAGATACCCTACGCTTAGGCCAAAATTAAATCATAAACCAAACATGACGTAGTATTTTTATAGACATTATTCCAATGTTTTTTTTGGCTAAAAAGGTTCTTTTGAACGATGACAAGTTGTCTGACTCAGACGATAATGGTAATACCCAGATGGTATTCCCCAATGAACTAGTTCTTTGTATGAGCTGTACTTGTTTATGATAATAAACTTTTATTGGATTTACAGGGTATAATGAAATAGGAATAGAAAAAGTGTTGAGGAAAAAAAATAAGCAAACAAATAACGGCACTCACTCACACTGGCAGCACTAGTGCTGCCAAAAAGAAAGAAGAATGAAAGAAAATTGTTGGTGTTTTTTTCTTTTTTGGCAAGGGGAATGTACGGAATTGGAACAACGGTAAGTGGCAACAATTACAAAAGAGAGCTGCAAATTAATGCCACAAAGCTGCAAATTGCAATGGAAAGTGCCGCCCCATAAACCCAACACTCAAATGTGGGTCGAGCAGAGTGGGGGGGGGGCGGGGTTAGCTAGATGGTAAAAGAAGTGCAAAAGCAGAAAATGTATGTGGAAGCAACAAAAGTGGAAACGCGCCAAATTGCACAATTTGTGAATAACTAAAAGTAAAAAAAAAAAACATCAAGAAGTAGCAGTAGACACAATGCAATGCCATAAAACTGACAATAGACAGAGAAAGATCAAAGAAGAAGAGAGAAAAAATATAATGAAAAAATAAAAATAATAATCGAGACCTAGAAATAGACACGTGGGCGTGGGAATATATCTATTTTAGTGATATTTATCTATATATACAGTAAATATAGTATATAAAATCTTTACAACAAATCTCTCCCAAAACTTACGCTAAATCATCCATACATCAAGTGGGAGCTTGGCAGTGGGGGAGGTTGGTAGGCGGGGGTAGCGAACACTGCTGGGGTAACATTTTGGAATAGTGTTTTGTAATTGCAGATCACAGGGCGCTCCTAGCGCTAGGGGGCCTCTTTATTATGTTTTGTTGTTCTTATTTTTGTAGTAGTTGTTGTTGTTAGTTGTTGTTGTTGTCAGTTGTTTGCTGCTGTTGTTATTATTGTTGTTGTTGTTGTTTATGTGCAGTGTTTCTAATCAACTCGACGAAGCGTTGAGAGCATTGAGTTCACTTCAGTTTCAGTTTTGGAGCATAAATTAAATCAATTTTATGTAAATTTCAAAATGTTCTGTGTAATTTTTGTGGGTTTGTTTTTTTATGTTTTTTCTATTTTTTTTGTTTTGTTTTTTTTTTTAGTAAACTGTTGAGAATGTTATTTGGGTTGGTTTGCTATGTATCTCTGTCTATCTCTCTCTGTCTCTCTCTCTCGCTCTCTATCTCTCGCTCTGTGTGTATGTATTGCGGTTGGGCCATGAGGTTTTGCGGCATTAAATGAAATTCAAAGAGTTGTACAAACATTAAAAGTGACACGCCCTAATTAGGGGCAGTACTTTATAAGGGTTAAATTTTATAATAAATTCATTATGCCAATTGATTTTTATTACAGGGTGACACAAGTTTTGCAAAGTATTGACTATAAATACATTTGGTTACGAATTAGTTTATTAGCAAGATAGCAGCACTTAGTTTAAGCTTTTACATGGAAAAGCTTTTACTAATTCTAACTGTGCTTTATAAATCACTGCAGTTAAAGATTTGAATGAATTAAATTATAATTAATTATGCACAAATAAATATATATTTATATATATATATATATATAGAAACCAAGAAATTTTTGAACTTTTGTTTGTATCTTAAATCTTTATGAGAAATAACAACCGATATATAATTGTTGACAATGGGTCAAAGTTCAAGCGCACTCCTGATTTATGTATGTCTGTCTCGCTTTAATTTACAATTTGTCTGATCTAATCAAGGCATCAAGGCATCAGTTGAGGCAGTTGCTCCATTTGTGCGGGTGTAACGATGACGAAGATGACGATGACGAGCATTGACTCGCAAAGTCATGCGCCCCATAAATACTTAAAGTAAATATATATATATATATATATATGAAAAAAATAAACATATAAATAATATAAGAAATACGACAAGGAACTAAATAAGGCAAAGTCAGTATTTAGTTGCCTTCTCACATAAAAAACTACCCACCATCGATTCGAAGCATCAGCCAGCAGCAGCAGCAATGCGATCAGATCATATAAAACCTGTAGCCAAAGATCAGCCAACCAACCAACCAACCAACCAAGCAAGCAACTAGCTAGCCAACCAGGCAGCTAGTCAACTAGTAAGCCAGTCAGCCAGTCAGTTAGTCAGCTAGTCAACCAGGCAGGCGGATGATGATCTCAATGAAGACATTTTTTTTTTTTATTATTTTTCTTTCTTTCGTTTTTTTTTTTACTTTATTTTCTTTCTTTATTGCGTTTCTGATTTGTGAAATCGTCTATAAAACTCTGCCATAACAAATTGAATGCTACTCCCACCAAAATAATAAAACCTCTTCTATTCACTTTATCCATTAACAACAACAACAAACTCCTTCTATCAATTCACCTTGTCTGCTGTTGGCTGATCGCATTGCGGGTTCAATCGATTTCAATTGCTTCCTTGTGCCAGCGACTTTTCTTCTCCATAAATATCCAAGGCGATGACGTTTCACGATCACGATATCATCTTCTCATGGTTTGAACTACTGGACTACTGAGTGCTTACTGCGGACTGTTTACTGCGGACTGTTTACTGCTGACTACTGTGCACACACACACACACACATACACACACATACACACACATACATATACATAAATAAAGAGAGACTGTAGCCGTATCCGCATTTAGATCAAGTCCAATCCGGCCGCAGGCTGTGCTTGGACAATGAGCGTTTAGAAAAAGAAGTCAAGCGCTCCGTTGCACTCTTTGTAGTTAAGCTACACAGCTATCACCATGTGCTAATACCCTACATTTCAAGCAATAGGGTATATACTAACTCGTTATTAAGTTTGTCACAAACTAGCAGTCAAAGCAGAAGTCACAAAGTAGTTTTCCAAGTTGTTTATAACTGAAACTAACTGCAAATTTACAGGGTATTTTGTAGTTTGATATACTCCATTTACATTGCTTTGGTTTGTTGCATTTGGTGAATCTGTGTGCAACCGTTCGTTGCATTGACAATGAAGTTATTAAAGCGCAAACTGGACACAACACAAACCGCAAAATGTGCAATTGCAAAAAGAAAATGCAACTGCAACTGCAGCAGCTACAGCTACAGCAACAGCAACTGCCACATCAATCTGAAGCATTTGCAGAGTTTGGGAGTAAAGTAGTAGTATCTAAAAGAGGAAACGTGTGATTAACTTGAATAAAAAATAGTAACTACCCCCCTACCCTTACCCCTCTAAACCAAACTGCGGCTGCTGCTGCTGCTCTTTAGAGAGTAGAGCTACAGTTTGGAGTCGCAGTCGTTAGGCAACCAAATTATCAATGTGCAACATAAAAACCATATGCAACTACATAAATCAGAGGTAGTTAACAGACTTTTTTCTTTAGAGGCGAAAGTAGTTGCCACAAAAATTGCCAATACTCCAAAGTTTATGCATCATATAAGATGCATACCAATTTGTGGCGCGATAATATATATCTTTTGGATCAGGCAGTAACATAATTTAACAATTAACTAAAAGATAATGCCACAAATAAAAAGAAATCGGATCTATCTATATATATTTTTCTATATATAAGAGGAACAAGTGTGATGGAAAACCACAGCTCAAAGAAGAAGTGGTAAAAAAAGAGCTTTGCAATAGGCTTTATAATAGCCGTGAGACAATGGAGCAGAACCTAAGCAAAAGACTATAAATCAACTCGATATGACTAGAAAGGGTATATACAAAGGGTATGTAGAACTTAACTATAGCTTTCTTAAGCTGATTCAAGCTAACCTTGTACCATTGTTAACCCGTTTAAAAACTTTTACAATAGCAGAGAAAAACATAGCAAAACTTGCTTTAGGCTGTATTTCCTTAAGGCTTATACTTTCCCTAGAAACTTGAACTACACCTTCAATTTCTCTTGTGTATATATCTAAAGAGTTGCCAGATCTAGGCTGAAAATTTCATAGAGATCCATTAACAACTGTCAGAGTTATAGAAACTTGAACTCGGGTTTAAGCAGGGTTAAGTCACAACTCATTTGACTGTTTGCTTGTAAGTACTTAGCGTATCTGTTAGTCTACTTTATGATCTTTATATATATAATAGCAGCTACTGGACAGCGTGCAGTTTAATGAAGCTTGTTAAAGTTTTAATGTTTGAAATTACGACAGAGAAAAAAGAGAAAAAGAATTGTTGAAAATTACAACTGAATTTACAGTCAATTTGCAAAAGTAAATAAAAATGATATATGTATATTATATATAATTAACTCTATATATATATATATATCTACACAATTATATAATCTATTTCTATAGGATAAGTGAAAGACTTCAGAGTTGATATCTATATCAAGTTTGAGTAAAAGATTATATCTGCAATTAAATAGCAAATGACTCACTTTAAAGTCAAAGTTCTCTTAATTTAAATAATTTTCAAGTTTTACCCTTTCACTCAATTTACAGTTTTGTTGCATTACAAATTACAAATTGCAAATGATTTCAAGTACTTTAACTGCCTTTTTTTTTGTTTTGCAGTACAAGCAACTTTTTGAGGTCAACTAAGACAAGACTTGACTCTGGTTTGGAATCTAGTTGGACTCTGGTTGGACTCTGCTTGTTTTTAGCTAAACAGCAGACAGCGAGACGACTGTTGCTTGGTCAGTTTGGTAGCTGGGTGAGCAGACCTCCAATCTGACTTTGGCTATGACTCTGACTTTGTGTGATCTTGTTGGCCCCCGCTTAAAACAGGCAACTGCCAATTGCCAATTGGCAACGGGCAACAACAGTAACAACAACAAAATGACAAGCCATAAACTGAGCTCTTTTTGTTGTTATTGTTGTTGGTTTTGTTTATTTTGTTTGTTTGTTTGTTTATTTGTAAACCTCAAAACCATAACAACCGCATATAAAGGGTATACTAAAAAAGTAGTTAAAAAGTAGTAGAAAGTTAGTATAAGCCTCTAAACTATATACATATATACTTGAACAACCTTTTATAACGGTAATACTTATAGCCAAGATTTAATTAATTATATAATTTATATTTAAAAGAGTATTTCATAGTCAACCACATTTGATTGAAGTTTACAAAGTTGTTTATAGTTGGCGCTATGTTTGTTAATTTTTTTTTTTAACTTTTTTGTAATGTTTATATATTTTTTTTAATGTTTGTTTAAAGTTTATTTCACTGTGGTAATAATAATAATACTCGTATTATAAATATGTAGTTAAAATTAAGGAGATAAAAAGCAAATGAAAGTTGATTCAATGGTCGATGGCTCTTGTCAGTAGTTGATTGTCTCTTTTTTGTTTAACAATGATCAATTTCACAGAGAGTCGTAATACTCGTTAGAAGAAGAAGAAGTTGGTTGAAAGAAAGAAAAAAAAAATCCAATTTTCAAAGCAATTTATTTAATTGAAACAAAAAAAATAGAAAAAAAAGTAAACTGAATATAAGATATAAAAATATAAATAAACGTTGATGATGGCAATAGATCATTATAATTGGACTAAGAAATTATATGTCAAGAGTAATATATATATATATGGTTATTATCGTGTAATTGCTACGATATAAGTATAAAATTATAGGTAATATCAATAAACAGTGTTGGTTAACAAGCAAAAAACACGAAATGGGTCAATGGGTTATCGAAAGTGTTTAACGCCAATTACTTTTGATTTTTCCTACTTCCACTCCATCAATCTCTTTTAGCCAACCAACCATCCGTTTCTTTTACTCTATCTTTTTTTATCCACTTTTCTATAATTATTATTATATTATAGTGTTGGTTAACAAGCAAAAGTACATCAGTTTATTGAAAGTGTTTAAGCTAATTGCAAGCAAAGTGATTTCATATTCATTGTCTAGTTTCATTCCCATTCGTTTCAGTGTCTATGTTTTCATACACACGTGTCTCACCTTGAACGAAATTTTTGCCGACTAGAGTCAGAAAACCAGAAATGTTTCAAGTCATTTTGCATCTCTCTCTCTCTCTCTCTCTCGTTCTCTCTTTCTTTATCTGTACATCTGTGTGTATCTATTTTAACTTCTATTTTCAACTCTTTTGTAAAACATTCGCGACATTGGAGCAGACACAATGATAAAAGATTTGGCAAACATGCGAGAAGAAACAACACCAACAGATATATAATATATATATATATATATATATATATATATATGTATACTTAAAATGATTTGCAAATTGATATAAAACCATGGGCGTGGCAAAAAGCACCAGCAGCTAATTGCGAAGGGAGATAAAAAGGGGGGTTAGGGAGAGTTTAAGCATTGTGGCAAGTTATAGAAGAACAAAGCAAAGTTTCAAACAAAGAAGATCCCTGCTAGTCAGCTGAGTCAGCTGTGCCGCTTCTAATTAATGGCTACACATACTTCCCCTTACCCTACTCTGTAGAGACCTTCAGTATAGCTGATCTGAGTCGGAAATCAAATCAAAATATACATTTAGTTCTCTCAATGTTTATAACAAGTTTAAGTATCACATCATCATCATCATTCTGTTGCAAGTTTTAATTTACTTAATGGCAACTTGTTTCATCATAATTACGAAAAGGCTAATTAAATTACTTATGAAATTTAAGTAATTGAAATAATTGTGAATGAAATGAAGCGAAAAACTGTCAACAGCTGGTGGCAGGTGGTGTCCAGCGATTCCCTTGAAATATTAATGCACTCAGGTTGCAATTTGGCATTGTAGGGAAAATGGATGAAGGGAAAATGCTATATTCTAGCCATGGCTATATTACCAAGGCGACACCTCTTATGGAGTGTTTACTGTAATAAAAATAAATTTTTTTTAAGTCTGCAACTTAATTAAATGTTCAATAAAGACAAAAATTTTGAAGCAAGACACAACTTAACCCAATTAATAAATTAAATTTTTTAATACGCCGTGACACGTGCAAGCGCCACATCTTTCCAACTCCCTCACACTCTCCTCTCTGTTAATATATTTGGGTCTCTTTCTTTAGGCAGACTTTCCCACAATGCCCGTGGAGAAAACATTAACCCTATGTGGTTGAACATGGCATGTGTGTATAGTGTACAGTAAGACATACATACAGGCGGACAGACAGATGGACAGGTTGCCTGCTTTGTCATGAAAGTAGCTCCTCATCAGACATCAGTTTTAATGCGTACATCTTTCTGCGGGTAGACAAGTGCCTGTCTCCACCTTCAAGTGTTCGTCTCTAGCCCTCTCTTCCCACACCACACCACTTGACTCATTAGACAAGTTGAGAAAGATCAGTGTATAGATGTCTACTTCGTAGTTGCTTTGCTGCTGCTGGCGCGAACCGGTTAAATATTTAAATAGCCAAAGTGTAAGCAGGCAATGGCAATGGCAAATGGATTGCAATGATTGATTCATCATCATTAAAAGATTTGTTAATTAAATGAACTTTTTACAACAAGATATGCACTCTATATATGTATGTGTGTGTGTGTGTGTGTGTATGAGTTTTCAAAACAGTTGCAACAACGGTGAAATTATAGCTTGTTGCATACAAACAGATGACAGGCAACTATGATGATGAGTGCGCTTTAAGTGCAACTCCCCAAGGAGTTAACATTCAATTTATCTTCCATGAGATGACAGACAACTAAAGCCAAAACCAAAACCGAAAACAAAACTGAACCATTGAACATGCCTCAAAGACTCGTTAACGTAATTAATGATTGTAAAAGCCACTTGAAGTGCAAGTGGGCGAGTTAAAGAGTAGCAACAATGGGCCATAGAGGCGGCAAGTAGAAGCTAATGCCCTTTGAGGCATAGAAAAAAACTTAATCAAGTTATCAACTAGAAATTGATTTTCAAAGGGTATACAAAAAGTTAAAATAAGTTCTAGATTTTTGTAGTTTTAATAAAATTTATAAAAAATAATAAATATAGCAACAAGAGTAGCTATAAATAGCTGACTTAGCATGTGTTCTTAATCGAAGCAAATTGTAGCTAGTTTTTCTAAGAACGTTGAACACATTCCCATATGGTCTAGTGGCTAGGATATCTGGCTTTCACCCAGAAGGCCCGGGTTCGATTCCCGGTATGGGAAATACCAAATTTTTTTTTCTTCTATTTTTTCTTTCTTAATTTTTTTTTAATGTGTATTTTAAAACAAACAAAAGCACACCCACATATTAGTTATACAGACATTAAAAAGAAAAGAGAAAAAAAACACTTTAAGGTTAAAACCGAGGGCTATAACCTTTATCTTTAGGTTTGTCTGTTCTTTTAGACTTATTAACTTAACGATCCGAGTAACAAATAATGACCTTAAAGTCCAATAACGTTGCCCCCCCCGTTCAGGCGAAAGTGAACTTCAATGAACCCTATTATGGGTATGGGGTATAGATATGACTATGACTATAGACATATATATATATATGTCTGTATTGTATATAGTTAAAAGACGTTAAAGTGTTTAAGTGCACCCCGTCGTTTTACACAACGTCACGCCATATACAACCCAATTAGCATGCAAACTTTTCCAGACAATCAATCCATTAAAAAAGAAAAAGAAAAAAAAACACACGCACTTCTACTATGTCTACCACTAGATCTATGACTACGTGTCCTACACCTTGTTTACCCCCGTTTCCCCCGTTTATCACCGTTTTTCTTAAGGTTTTGTCTCTTATTTCAAGAGGTAACAATCGACTGTGTCGTGAGGTGCAACCTAAGCAAAGGAAAAACGTGTAAATTTCATTTCGACAGGCAACAGGCGAAGCACTTTACGTATACCCTGTAATTAAATATATATACAGAGTATATTGTTTAGAACTATATAAGTACAATCTTGATAGCTTTTACTAGTTACTTTTATATATATATATATAGGGTATATCCAAGTGTTATATTTGAGTTCAATGTTAGTTTCTTTTATTTCTTTTTATGGAAGTGTATTGGGAATTGGTAATTGCGCCCGCTCGAGTCTTCTATAGTTGCCGTAGTTTTCACCTTAACCATTTAGCATGACAATCAGACTACGACTACTACAACTACAACAACAACAACAACAACTACAGCTACAACAACAACAAACCTAATCCCAATCCCCCACTGTTGGGAGGGAATATAACTCGTACACGCGGGTCATGCATGGCCTGCAGTTGTTGTGGATTTGTCGTACACACCTAAGTTTTTGGTTTTGTTTACAACGAGCGTGGCAATACACGAGAAAGAATAAAAAAAATAGAAAATTAAAAAAAAAATAAAAAAAAGAAAAACAGAAAAATAATAATAATAAAATAAGACTGCAAAATGTTTTCACTCATTTCTATTTCATGTTCGTGAAAATGCACATAAGAAGCAGACAGAGACAGAGCGAGGCCAATGACGGTGACACGCCTACTGTCTGTCTTGTTTTGGGGGCAACGAAGGCCAGAGGAGAGTCCAAAAATGAGCCAAGAAGAAGGGCTGGCTCAAAGTCAAAGGCCGTTGACACAGATATTTAGTAGCTTGCGTGCATTGAATCCGGGCTTGGACTCTGGTCAAGGCACGACACATGTAGATACATCTGCCAGACTAGCATGTCCGTCTCTGTGGTAGAGGTAGAAAGTGGTATTGTAAAGATGTATGACCAATAAATAAATTGAAATATTTACGCTCTGAAAGCAAAGAATTGAAAATGCCGCGACGCGACGCGACGCCACACGAAACAACGACGCAACATAACGCAACGCAACACGTCGAGACACGATCAAATGAATGGATCGCGCCAACCGGTCTGGGAGTCTGTAGTCTTTGTAGACTCTGGATCTTGCTCTCGGTCTGTCTGTATGTCTGTTTGTGTGTGTGTGTAAGTTTGGGGTATATTCATCCGCAAACCCTATAATCGCTACGTTGGTCTTTGTCGTCAGCTGCTGCAGGCAAGCAGGCGGTTGGCTTTATGCATTCAATGAGCCTCTGCAGCTGTGTGACCCACTCCCAGTTGTCCATTTAAAGCGGCGAATGCGAATTGCAAACGCGGCCAAACTACGTCGAAGTATCTGTGCGCATTTATCGCCAGTTTTAGACAGTTTGACGTCGCTGCCGTTACCATAGCCCATGTTGTTGTTGGCGTTGTAGTAGTTGCTGCAGTTGTTACCTCGAGTTAGCCGAATAATCAAAAATGAAATTTCACCTCCGGTCACACGCTTCAGAAGTTACAACAAAAACAAAAACAAAAAAAATAGCAAGCGAAATTAATAAAAAAAAAAAAAAAATGAAAAATAAAATGAAAAAGTGCCAGAAGCTTTTGCCTTTGTTGTAAAAATTGCAGTTAATATCGTTGGTAATTAAGCATCAACGCCAGCGCCCATGGCATATGAAATTGATGGGGGCCCTCAGTGAAAACGAAGATCTGAAAAGGCTCTGGACAAAAGCTTGCTGCTATACAAAACTGGAACATTTATAATTAAGCGCCTGCGCTCATGACATATAAAAATGATGGGAGCCCTACTGAAACACAAAGGAAAATACAAAATACAGATTAAAAATGAAACTAATAAAACCAGACAACTATAGAGATATATTATACAGTTGGTTAATAAAAGCTGGCGCCCCATGGTACATAGAAATGATGAAAGTTAAACAAAGTGCAGTAGGTAGAAATTATGTTCTCTTCACATGAACAAAAGGTATTTGATATGTGTAAGCGAATCTAATATAATCAATAGCTAGAAATTTAAACACAATTGAAGTAAATTCTTGGAAAAAATACTATTAAATATATAAACAATTTCATATAATGAATTCGGCACCTGCGTCTAATCCATAATCCATACGATACTTATGTATATTTATCGAAACGCAATGATATTGAAACCTACTCAAAAGTATACTGTTGCGGAATATTGTGAAAATGAAACAAGAGCACATTAAACACAGATTTGAGACAGCGCCTTAAGGACTGAACACGAAACGCAAACAAAGCAAACACAAAGCTAGAAAAAAAAAACGGCGATTTAATGGCGACAGCGACGGCGCAAGCAGCAGCAGAAGCGGCAGCAGAAAAAGCTTTAATATGCATTCGGCGTAGCTTAAGGCTAGCAGCTAACATAGTAAAAGAGTATGATAGATAGAGACAGAGACAGAGAGAGCGGGAGGTTGTTGGCAGCTGTGTTGTTGTTGCTCTTTTGTTCTTGCTGAAACTCAACTCAACTCAAATTCAACTGGTTTAACAATAAAAACAAACGTTGCTCGGGTCTTGCGGCGCGTTGGCGTTTCGTTTGACGTTTAACAGAAGAAGCAAAATAAAGAAACAAATGGGGAAAAAAGCACTAAAAAAAAATAAACTCTAAAAAACAAAGAAAAAAGTTGTATAAAAACCGAATGTGTCTCTTAGTTATTTTATTTTTTTGCTGCTGTTGCCTGCGCTGCTCTCGTCGATTCTTGGGGCTTGGCTTTCTTTGACTGTTGCTGTCAAGACGGCTAAAGCAGCGGCGGTGATGGCGGTGGCGGTGGTGGCACAAGCGCTGCCAACAGAAAAGCACTATAAAAATGTTAATTTGTATGCTGTGCCTTTTTTTTTTGCTTGCTGCTTGCTGCCTGCTGACTGCTTCTTGCTCAATCGTCTATCGTCTCACACGCGCTTCTAATGTCTTGTGGCGATGATGATCTCGCTTTGAGTTGATGATGGCATACAAAGCAGTAAGAAGAAAGAAAGAAAAAAAACAAACGAAACAGCAAAGACAAAAGTTTCAATTTCCAGCTTCGAAAGTAGCAGGCGGCGAAAAGTGGGCGGTGCTGTATACAAAGCAACACAACGACTGCAGGCTGCAGCAATGTGGCAACTGTCGCTGCTGGCTGCTTGCCACACTTTTGATGAATTAGCCTGCATCTTTTTTTACTTCTTTTTCTTTTTTTTAGTTAAAAATTGAGTTGTGTGCATATGTGTGTGTGTGTGTGTGTGTGTGCGCAGTTCATTGAGCCGGATCATGAGTGGGTAGCAAATTTTAGCTGATATTCATTAAAAAGCCACTTTTAACAACAACATTCAACATTGTTGCAAGCATCTCAAGTGAGGCTTAACAAAAGTGCTGAGGAAATATCTTGAAATGCACCCTTAAAGTGTCCCGTTAAATGGCTCATAAATCAAGAGACTACTTCAGGTGCAAGTTAATAACATTTCAAGTACGCGAAAGTATGTAAAAATTAATGCAATAAAATATATATAAATATATATAAAAAAAAAAAGGAATACTATCTATGTCTTCCCATACCGGGAATTGAACCCGGGCCTTCCGGGTGAGAGCCGGATATCCTAACCACTAGACAATATGGGATTTGATAGGATACACAACAGATTTGAAAGATTTAGTTTTATTTGAATATATATATATGTTAATTTTGGATGGATATATAGATGTGTCACATGAGTTTAAAATATGATTAATCTTGAATCGGACAAACATATATTCCCATATGGTCTAGTGGCTAGGATATCTGGCTTTCACCCAGAAGGCCCGGGTTCGATTCCCGGTATGGGAAATACCAATTTTTTTTTTTTTTAATAAGAAATCCTCAATAATTCCATAGAAACGCAATAAATGATTTTTATTCAATAAGAAATCAAATATTCAACTGGAAATTACAGTTTTTACTTAGATAATCATCAAATTATATAGTTATATGATGCTATTATGCTAGACAAGTTCCGTCATAGGGCTTAACAATTATACCCCAAAAATGATCTATTAAGATATTACATCAGCTCATCTTATTATACCAACAAATAGTCCAATTAGACGAAAGCAACGTAAAAAAAACCTAAAATCATTTCTTATGGGAAGTTACATGATACTTGGGGTTAATGCTTAAGCGCCAGGTAACAAAAAAAAACAGAAAAGACATAAAAAAAAAGTAGAGAAAAATAAACATTTTGCCACATTTTGCCGTTACTTCTTCGGTTGTTTGCTGTCGTTGTCATTGTTGTTCTGGGGCTTGTTGTTGTAGTTGTTGTTAGGCGAAAACAATAAAAAAAAAAAAATGAAGGAAGGAAAAAAACAACAAACGGTTTCGTTAACAACGGGCAAAGCCTAAAGAGTCGGGTACTTAACTTTTGTTAAAACGAAAATTAGCCATGCTCATTGTTGCAACATATAACAGCAACAAAACACGGGGCACAAACTTGTGGCAAGCTACAATAAGAAGACAATGCCTTGACTGAGTTTTTTTTTATATATTATTATTATTGTTGTTGTTGTTGTTTTCTTCTCTGTTTAATACGAAAATTGCTTTTTCATTGTTGCAGCAATCGTTGAATTGTTATTTTTGTTGCTGTTGTTGTTGCTCTTTGCTAACTGACAATTTGATTGCCTTTTTTTTTTGCTTGCTTGTGTTTTACGTGCAGATGTGTATGTATAAAGTGTGTATGTACATACGGAAAAATCAATTTGATTTTTAATTACAGCAAATTTGGAGACAAACAAATTGCGAGCTAAGCCAAAAAAGGCAAATAAACAACAAGAACAACAACAACAACAACAAGAAAAGAAAACAACAAAAGCAGTAAATGAAACAAATAAAAATAAACCTTCGAATAAGAACAACAACTACAAACAAACAACGGCGTTCAGTTATTTGAGTCACAAACCCGTATAACGGTACATACACATAGCTGACGCAGCAGCCGCAGAAACAGCAGCGGTAGCAACAGCAGCTGAAAGGAAGTGTAGCAAAGCAACCGATAACAACATACGACATGCAAAATTTATATAAAAGGAGACAACAATAACTCAAATGTTGACGGACATTATTAAAACGTTGCAATATACAGTTATACAATATTGCATATGTTTGTGTGCCTGTATGTGCGTGTACTTGTCTGCATGTGTGCAAAAGAGCAAGCAATATACACTTTCGATTATTGAACTTGTCAAAAAAAAAAAATTTTACTTGCAAAGTTGTCGGTTTTAAATCAAACGCCATTTTTATTTTTTCTTCCCTTATTGCATGCTTATTTACTTACCTTCTGGATTCTCCACTCAGTTGTCAGTATTGTGTTGTTGAAAAGCTTCTTCCTTTTGATATGCGATAAAAAGAAATAAACAAGCTTACGGTTAATTTAAGTTTATTACAAAACGCTTTAACGCTGTTTTTCGCGCTATTAACAACAAAACACAGGAAAAAAACTTTAACACAGCTGCAAAAGCGTACAAATAAAAGATAACGCGATATAAGCAATTGATATATACATATATAAAAATACACATGTGTGTATACATCAATATATATGTATATATATTTAACATATATAAAACACGAGTGAGATTCGTTTATCTTGTTGACGGAAGCGTTAGACGGCGGCGACGTACAACTCCTGGCGCTTTGAAAGGCAACAGCAACAATTACTAGCTTTTTATTGATTTTTACGCGAATGCAACAACTAATAAAATTTAAAAGACACGCGCAAAACTAGCTGCCGCTTTAGTTGTTGCATTTTCGTTTTCTTCGGTTTTTTTTTTAAATTTATTTTTTCTTAATTTACATGTATTCAAATAAGTATAAAACACAAAAGAATTTCGCATACAATACACACTAACACACACACACGCGCCAACTCGTACTTCAATGTCAATTCGCTTTCAATAACTTCTTGTTGTACACTGCTTTAATTTAATATTTCAGCAAAATATAATAACTTATTAAAGCACGTAACACAAATTATAATTGGTTATATTTACAGATAATTACCAGCTAAGCACGCTGCACTGTGCAGAACAGAATAACTTTTCTTAGTTTTCAAGCGCCGAGAGCGCGTTTTATTACAAAAATGCCAAGACTTAAGAGCAGCAACGAACCATGCGCAAGAAAAACGAAAAGAAGACTGAAAAAGCAAAAAATGTACAAGGCATGGCCACTGTGTTAATATATCGCCAGTGCATGACTTAACATACTCACGATATATCGATTGAAAGCTGTTAATTTAACATAGCATTTAATTTAGTTGGCAACGCAATATGAAGTCTGTTGACAACAGAGTGCGCCACGTTAGGCATTTGAATAAACTGTTTAAATTTGAAATAAAATTCAAGTATTTTTTAATTATTTTCGTAGTTGGGCTAATTATTTTTATTTTTGTTAATAATATCTTGTTTAATTTTTTTTTTTTTGGAACAATAACATGGCAAATGCAAACAAATTCAACTACGCGGTTAACGATTACTAGATCTTATCATTTTTTTGGAAAAAACTTTTTCCTAATGGAGTGAGGGATAGAGGATAAAGGAGAAGGAATTATAGGGTATAATTTACAATTATTTTATATTTAAAATATAGATTTATACATTAACTTAACATTCTTAGGTCTTTCTTTTGCTAACTTTTTCTTTTTTTTTTTTGACTAAAAATTTAAATTTGTTCGAGGTACGATAAATTATTAATTAATTAACTAACATTATTAAATATTTTGTTCGCAATATTTTTGCATACAATTTGACTATTAATTTTTTGTTGGATTACTTTGATTCTAAACTCTTTTTTGGATGTTCCTAGATCAAGGTAATACTTAGTCCCTGCGGTAGTTGGAGCCCTGCAAGATTTACATCCGTTTGGTGGGTAACTTTGGCGACATCTTTGCGGTTATCCTTATTCATGTCCGCTTCCTCAGTTGCTTCCGTTTGTGTTTCCTGCTCCCTGGTAAGCTGATAGCGTAGTCTGCGCCGCGTTGTGGTTACCAGTTCTTCTGGCGTTTCTGTCCCCGGCAGCACCTCCGATATAGCACTATCAAATTCCAACAGAATTTCATCATCGTCCAATACACGCGTCCAGCGTGGTGGCTCTTGAACTGGACTCATAATGCGCAATGGACGCTCAGAGTGTACCGAATCCTGTTGCGATTCTGATGGCTCTTCTGTGCTTAATGTTGTTCCCAGTCGCCGGAACATTGCCACTACTTTGCCATCGACGCGCGGCACCTTAAATCTTGGATATGTGGGTGCAGCTGTACTTGCAGGTCTAACTGTGGGCCTGACTGGAGTTCTATCTCCTCTACCTTGCTGATTCCCCCTGAGTATGCGCTGCGCTTGTGTAACCTTGTCCTGGCTGCGCTTGTTCAGTGTGACAAACTTGAGGATTTCACTGTCACGACATGTTCGGCAACGAGTACGCCTGTTACCCTCGTCTGGCTTGGCTAGTGTTTGTGCGTTTGACGTTGTCGACAGACGCAATACAATCGCAGTGCCGCAGAAGCAGCAGTGTCGCAATACTTTCCGCATACATCCTGAACTTATTGCCGTTGGTCTGCCAAATGTGCGTTTGTTATAGCTCATAACGGGTGGAGGTATTTCCCACGAAAAATCTATTTCCCCAGAAATCTCAGGCGCCTCTTCCTGTACCAGCGGCGCTATCTGAGCTACCGATTGCGTTCGTGGTTGTGGAAGCACTTGCACCATTGGTCGTACCTGCGCCACTGGCCGTACCTTCTTACCTCCCATTGGTTGACCCTTGGGCTGAACAAGATCGCCGCTGCAGCTATTGCCCATATGCGTGGAAGGACTTTGACTCTCCGCATCATTACTATTCACTGCCTGCAGTGAATGCCAGTTAATTAGCCAATTATTGCAGCTGAAGCACAAAAATCTATCCTCATTTAATGGCTGTAAGAAAGAGATAGAAAAGTAAAGATTAATAATTGAATAATATAAATAGAAATTAAATGTAAGTGAGACTAATTACAGTTTGTTTTATTACATGTTTTCATGAAATTAATTCCAAGAATGAAGAGTAGTGAAATGTTTAATCAATAATCAATTAAATGTGGGTATCATGAATCAAAAACTAAAACGATCTGGCAGCACTTAGTCCTTTGACTACAGAGCAGCCATTTAACATTGCAAAGGAAATGTTTGCGTTAGTTATGAAGTTGGCAATAAATGTATTGCCGATATTCTAATAAACTATCGAATTATCGATATCAGCATATAATTGCATAGAATTAGATCTAGTTTGGTTTTAGTTGCGTGTATTAAAGTTAATTAAATTATTAAAGAAATTAGTGTGTCGAGTTTGAAAGCTACTTGAACCGAGAAGGTTTTCAATGCTTTCATGTTCTGCCCATTCAATCCAATCAAATACAATCCAATGTAGGTTGTCAAGCGTAACCAAAATATGATATTAAATTGTGTTACGCCCGTGTAGTTAGGACCCAAACACCGATCGTTGACCACTAATGAGCGAGGAGCAGTGCATTGTCAAAGAAAGGTGCAAAAAATATAATAAAATTTAAGTAAACTTCAAGTGAGGCATATTAATTACCACATGGTTACTCTTATTCATCCACATGCACACGGACACGCACACGCACACATGGAACAATATACACATTCCTTGTATCAATAATTTCGTGCACCTGCCAAAACGTAAATTGCGCCCAGAAGCAGCTGCTGCCCCGAAACGAACGAATCGAAGAGAAACCAAAAAATTAAAACAACAACAACAACAAGAAAATATAGCAGCAGACAGACAACGAATTGAGGAATTGAAGCATTGTTGGATTGGATGGTTGGAGTTGACCTGGCAAAACTCGTTTAGCTCTGCCTTTAGCCACGCGCCTTTCCTTATCGAACCCTGCAGAACAGCCGGAACGAAGGAGACCCAAAAAAAAATAAAAAAAAATGTGATATAAAAACCAAACATGACATTAGGCACGCGGCCGAAGCGACAGCTGCTTAGAATTATTAGACGGTTCCAGGATCATGCACAACCGCAACAAACTGATCGCACACACACGCACACACACACACATACACATTACCAAAGGGCCATGTGTAAACGGTAAAATAATGCAAATTGCAGGCCAGGTGCAATTCAGACAGAGCCACACGCAAAGCTGATAAAAGCAAAATACAGACAACAAACAGCAGCAGGCTGAAGACAGTAAAGTGTGTAGGGTAGGGTTTAGATTGCAGCCGAGGGGTAAGCTTGGAGTAAGGTACAAGCTAGGGACAACAGACAGATGAATAACTGGAACTGTATGTTGAATGTCGCAACTGTCGTTGAGGCCATGTGCACTATGGCAACTGTTTTGAGAGGGTGTATGCTCATAACGGGGGTGTAATGGAAGGGTGTGGTGTGCATTTATGTGCAACTAGGCAGGTGGTGCACAATCACCCAAAAATAACGGTCAAACTTATTACGCTACACTATGAAACTACCCTACATAATTTACATTCCTTATGTTGCCTACAACTAATTCAATTTACGACAATCCTGTTAGGAGCTGCACGGAAACCTTACTAAGGAAACCTACAAGGAGTAGAGGAGAAATATCCTAAAACAACCAACAGAATTTTGGGCAGAACTTTTAAGGTTTCAGCAGCTTAATTTCTAACAGAAAATGTGAACGAATTTCCCTTTTGGTTTCTAAGGTTTCCCAAGGGTTTTCGGCTATGTGAAGATCTTCAAATAAAGTTTAATTTGTTTAGACAGAGATCATCTTTCCACATTTGATTATCAACTAAATAAATACCCTTATATTTGAGTTAAGATCGAATACGTGATCCTGTTCAGAGATAAGATAAGGTACCTTCATCCTGCAGCTGAGTATCTCTGATTCCTTTTGTTAAAAAGAAACTCAACCCTAATATTCCAGCTCTAAACACGTTTTACCTAGACGCAGACAATAGGTGAAATATGCGAAAAGGAGGAATGCAGGAGCAAAGGAAATCTACAGAGATTCACTTATGAGGGTTTTTAAGCTGCAAATACATCTGTCGTTTGTGTAGTTCTCTTTCTCCCTCTTTCTCTCTCTCTCTCTGTGTATGTGTGAGAGACTTGTTTAACCCGCAGAAATTGGATCAATCATAAAACAGTGAAGAGACAGGAAGAGGAGACAGAAGACTTGGAGTTGCCCAAAGATATGCACGAATTGTCGCAGCTGTCGCCGGTTAATGTGGAGCAAGTAACAGCAGCAACAACAACAACAACAACAACTGCAGTAGCAGGTTCGTGAGTTGCCACAAGACGTTGCAGGTAGAGAAAGAGAATCATCTGTAATCCAATATGCAACGCACTTAGTGGCTGCCACTTATATATACATATATATTCCCATGGTATATTAGAACAAGCTGTTGAAAATTATGAAAAAAGGAAAAGGAAAAAGCAACAACAGAGGAAAGAAAGAAAGAAATGGTAGAGCTAACAAAAAGGATATGCTGTTATTATGTCCTTGTATTGATTAAGTGTCACCAACACATTGAAAGTATCAAATTTCAATGGGAAATTGCGCCAGCTGCTATCCAGTTACAACTTGGCCAACAGCTTAAACAGTTGACCAGTTGACCAGTTGACCGGATACGGATATTGCCACACAAACCCATTAACAACTTGCAACATACAACATTTCTCTTTAATGTTCAGTCAACTGGCATTAAAAGAGCCTCTAACAATTCTCCAACTAATCCTGCTACAAATCCTGGCTGCTTCTTTCGAGTGCACACGCTTGGATGCTGCACTCACCTGGTAGGGGATTCTCTCTCTCTTATAATTCATATATATATATATTGCAAATACTTTTTCAACCCCCTTTTCACACACACAAACACACAGACACACGCACACAGTGAGTGCGCTTTTTGGGCACGAAGGACGTTTGGGGTGGCGCCTCAACATGACTCATTTGCGTCTCTCTCTATCGATTTTTTTTTTTTTTGTAGTATTTTTTGGTGAGTTTGTGGCAAGCCATGGAACTTACCTGAAACTTAAATTTCGCCTGGATTAACTGCACAATATTTGGTCCGGAGCGCGGCTCATAGATGTTAATGGTCTGATTTGTCTGGCAGCCACAGATGAGGCAGGTGCGTTTCAGGTACTCCTCCGATCCTCCAATGGCCGACAATGTGGCATCTGCTGCTGCCATGGCAGCGGCTGGTTCTGCCTGATTATCCGCAGACATTTGCCCAAACACAAAAAAAAACAAATTGGAGATTTTCCTTTTATTTGCTGCCTTTTTTCCTTTGAAGGGTTTTCCTAGAAATGTTTTTCCTTTTTTTTTTTTGGTACGTTTTATTTCTCACGACGTCGACCGCTGACGTCACGGGGTGCCTGCCGCTGGGTGGCAAGCTATGTGTGTATGATATTTAGGTTCGCAAAATAACAACAACGACAACGCACACACACACACACACAAATATATTCACGCACAGACAGTTGAAGAGAAAGACCGTTAGAAAATTTACGATAATAAAATGTTGCACGTTTTACGTCCTTCGCGTTGCACGCACAAATTTCGAATGAGGCAGCAAACTCACAAATTGCCACTGCCACACTGCCTCGGCTTGTGGCAGCGTCGCACAACAATCGGCAGCGACGACAGCGATGACGACGCTCGGCACTGGGCCGCATTTGGGTAGTTCCATCTGCTGCTGCCTTTGTTGCTGCCTCTGCCTGCCTGCCACTCCTTTTACCTTTAGTCCTCAACTTTTGTTTGTCGACTGCCTTTGCTACACTGCGAGAAATTACCAACCACAAACTATATTTACAAATAGTTATATCTATATCTATATCTATATCTATATCTATATCTATATCTATATCTATATCTATATCTATATCTATATCTATATCTATATCTATATCTATATCTATATCTATATCTATATCTATATCTATATCTATATCTATATCTATATCTATATCTATATCTATATCTATATCTATATCTATATCTATATCTATATTTATATCTATATCTATATCTATATCTATATCTATATCTATATCTATATCAATATCTATATCTCTATCTATATCTATATCTATATCTATATTTCTTTTATAACTATTATATAATCTATTATATAGACAAAGACTTCTCCTTGAAATTTACTATATAAGTTCCTATATAGTAGACTATATACTATACTACATACTCTATCATATACTATACTATATGTACTATATATTGACAATATGATGGGCTATATATAAATATTCTATAAAAGAGAGGTTTAGCTACTTTCGATTCTGCATGATATCATTTAAGCTATATCTTTCAACTGTTGCTGATAGATATATAACTATATACTTATTTTTGTCCGAATGTTTCATGATGTTTGCATTATAAATATAAAATATATATACATTTATATATGATAAACAAAGTCAGAATCGTAGTAACTCTCAAGAACTCTTTGATTGTGGCATGTCTTTGACAGTATATGCTATGCCACATGCATTTTCTTGAATGTTGCAAGTAGCTATTCTGCATGGAAGTTGCCTTGTTGTAATGCTGTTGGCCAAGTTATCAAGTCTATTTTTGACTAGGGTTTAAATACCAAATTTTATTGTCTTAAATTGTTTGATTTAAATCCTTTGAATGGCATTGTCCTGCTTCGAGTTCTTATCCTTATGTTATTTGATTTCTTAGGGAACTTGCTGTGCGTAGCATGTGTGCATTGTTGCAGCAACAGGCGGCATCTACAACATAGTCATGGTTTAGCTCTCATCCAAGTAACAGCAGCTGCTGCTGTTGCCGTTGCTCCAAACACACACAAAAGGTGCATCTTTTATTTTTTTTATGTATATATTTTGGGGAACTCAATCATATGTTCCTCCGTGGCACATCTTTGGCTATGTTGCAGCTTGCAACCGGATTTTAAATGCTGCGGCGACAGATGTTTTTTTTTTTTTTGATTCTCTCTTTATGTATTTTTTTCGTACCTTTTT
>JBAMBS010001578.1:0-115000 GCA_037044455.1 Zygothrica quintamaculata | reverse complement strand
CAGTTGGGGTAAAACGCTTAAAAACAAGCCATAGCCGAAAAACAAGTAAGAAACACACATGCGGGCACTTGCGCTTTACAGAGACACACACATACACACACACACACTCACATACTTATACGCTTCAATACTCTCTTTCTCTCTACTTTGAGCATACACTTACACACACTTATACATACACATATGCAATGCCAGCGACCGAGTGCGAAATGCACTCTGGGGGGCTTTAAACAAAAATGAAAATCGCTTGCATACATATGGGCGCTTACACACATACACTCCTGCTTACACACACTTAAAAGCAAACACACACACACATAGCACGTATATGGAAACATCCTTTCTGCCTTGCAGAACTTGACTACGACGTCGTCGTCGTTGTCGTCGACGTTGCTGTTGTTGTTGTTGTTGTTGTTGCGGTGCTTCGACAATTTTAACGACCATAACTGGTTCTCACACTTTGCCCTATAACCTCCGTACAAGACCCGCTCCCCTCACTCCCTCTCTGACCCCTTTGTCACTGCCTTGCTCGCATTTATTTTAAAATACGCGGCACTTCCGCCGCAAACGGCAACACAGTTACCACTTCTCCTGCCCTGTAACCAATGCCAAGCCCCCTGCCCATTGCTTGTAAGGCACCCAAAACCATACCCACACATTATACACACAGTCACACACACACACATGTGCTTTCAAGTGGCTGGCACGCTCGCGCTCTCTTTTATAGCTGCCGCTCGTTGCGGGACGCTGGGCTTTTATATGGAAATAATAACCAAATGTACGTTGTACGGACATGGACATCTACCATAGATGGACATCAGCTACAATACAAAGTGAGAGTCAAAGAGGGAGAGAGAGCGAGAGTAAGTGTGTGAGAGAGAGGCAGAGGCAGTAGTCGTCGACGTTTCCATTATGGTTACAGGGCAACGCGGCAATCGTTCGTCCGGCTTGGCATAATGTTGATTTCCGTTGCGATTCCTTGCGGTGTGATTCCAGCATGTCCTTTTGGCAATATATTTCAAGCCGTTACCTTTGCCGACGACGACGACGACGACGCGGTCACCAATATACTACCCCTACGCTCTACCCCCCACCAATCCCTCCCCCCATTAACCATTACTCTCTTGTACCAGCGCCACTTTGAGCTGGGCAAATCATTCACATTTTATGTGGCTTGGTTATATGCGTTTACGGATGGTTTTGTTTTAGGTCAAAGTTAATTTAAATATATTATTTATAAACTAAACTAATAGCAGAGCAAGAAGAAAGTGAAGTAGAAGAGAAAGTAAACTTGACCATAGCATAATCAATCAATTTTAATTTGATTTCAGAATTTTGTTTATATATTTTTGTAGCTAAAGATTTAGCTACTGTTTAAGTTTTAGCCAAGTTAATAACATTTGCAGCTACTTAAAAAGAAGTGTAAATGATTGTCCACCTGTAGCTAGCCCAATGTTTAAATGTAGTAGAAGCAGCAAAAGGGAAAACCACATAAACCTTTTGCCGCTCACTCAACTCACTTTGTGGCAACAAAAAAAGAAAAAAAAGGAAAAAATTTATGAAAAATTCAATTTAATTGCACAATTACACATGTTCCACATTTTCATTTCGTATGAGCTTTTTCAACTGTTTGTTGTTGTTGTTGTTGTATGTTGTTGTTTGTTGCTGTTTGTTGTTGTATTTTTAGGTGTTATGTGGTGCACCCCTTGCAATTACTTTTAAGGCAGTTGTTTTAGCAATGGCAACGACCCCCTCAAGACTGCCAGCAGCCATTCGAGCGCCATCGATCACGTGCGGCTTTAGCCAAAGACACACACACACACCTACACATAGCAAGACACACACATATATATATATATATACATACTGTGGAGTTTTGAGCTATTGGCAACAGTTTTCCTTAGCCCAAAACTGAAGAGCACCAACAATAAAACACAAAACGTGTAAATAGAATTTTTGGCACGATGGCCGCCCGGGGAGTGCTTTAGCATAATCTGCATGAGTATAAGAGTAGTAGTGTGAGTATGGGTATAAGTGTGAGTGTGAGTATCGGTAGAAGTATGACTACCAGTATGAGTGTATGAGTAGAAGTTTGTGTTGCGAGTGCAGAGCCTAAGAATCGAGTACCTAAGCTGAAATCGTACAGGACAATTGTAGAAAATTTTTCAACTCTCAAGGACATGCCTAACAGTAATATATATACACTTAATTTTTAGTTGAAAATATGGTATAATGTCTATATATATATCTATACCATTTGCATAACATTTTAAGGCAAATATTAAAATCAGCGCCTGAAAGCACGCAACAATATTTTGTATAGGATATTTGAGCGTCGCATTAACTTTATTGAATTACGATTTGCCTTTGTATTTTGGCGTAATTAATTGATTGGCTTTAATTTTACTGTTTACAGTTGGCGAAAAGGAGGAGGAGGAGGCGGATAGCGCTGGTAAGATGCCTAAGGCAACTGATTTGCTCGAGCCCAAAGAGGAACTGCTCAGTGCCGATGAGGAGGAATGTGAAGAGGATGAATATGAGCCAGAGGAAGAGGATGAGCAACAAAGTGGCAATGAGCATGAGATACAAAAGGAGAAGGAGCAACAGCAGCAACAACAGCCGCGTGCGCCCAATGAATCACAGCAGGAGCAGAAACAAAACTGGCAGCCAACAGCAGCTGATGATGCCACAGCTGCAACAAAGGCAACATCAGCAGAAGCTCAAGCTAAAGCTAAAGCAAAGGCCAAAGCAGGCGTAGTAGCAGCTGCAGCAACAGCAGCAGAAGAACTACAACACCCTGGGGATGTTGCCGAGGAGGCAACGTCTCCGGCCAATGCAGCCACTGGCAACGCCAATGGGCACTGCAAGTCGTCGAGGTCCATGTCTATGTCTATGTCTATGGCCATGTCCATGTCCAGGTCCAGTTCCAGTTCCAACGTTGCCAATGCCACTGGTAAGTTTGACTTCAATTTGCATATTTTATTGCCATTTGGCTAAAGATATATGCGATATGAACTGTTTAAGGCACCAAAGCACAACTTCTACTTGCTCTTGTTGTTGTTGTTGTTGTTGTACCCACTACGTATAAGCCCCAATCTCTGCCCCGATCCACCCCTCCACTACTCTAGTGTTGCATCTTGAAGCGAGTGTTTTGGAGTGTTTTGCGCCCAGTCGCAGCAGCTCGTTTCAACTTCAAGTCATCGTCTTGGGCATACCCCTTGGGGCATTAACATGTCCGGCTAATAACTCTCGACAGTCTCATAAATACCAAATGTTAACTTGTTCTGCTTCTTACTCCTATACTTGATGTTCTGCTTGTTGTTGTTGTTGTGGCTACGTGTGGCTAGTTTTTAGCCATAGATAACTTAAAAGAGCGCAAGTAGCTTGCAAATTGGTTAAGGGCTAATCAACCATAAAGGGTGTCGCCATTTTGTTTTCAAATAGATCTTTATACTGATTAAGTTATGAATCAATTGAACATAGATCTGGCAACGCTGTAACACACAATCAATTGAATAGCAATTTGTTTTCAAATAGATCTTTATATTGTTTAAGTTATAAATCAATTATAGGCAGATCTGGCAACGCTGTAACACACAATCAATTGAGCAGCAAAGGAAAATGTAGAGTTTTCTTTTTGCAGTTTCATTCAATTTAAAAATGAATTTTTCTTTTTTTAAAATGACAATTTCTTGCATAAATTTTCAGTTTAACGTTTTGCCAGCAGCTTCAAGCTTAGCTTTACATTTTGTTATACCCGAATCACCCTGTAGCTGTACCTTCCCCCAGAGCAGTAACATTGGAGGCTGTTACTGTTGCTGCTGCTGCTGCTGCTGCTGGTGCTGCTGTCGGTGCATAAAGTTTGATGTGTCCATGCGGCATCATACACACGCGCACATTTACATACACTCACATACACCCACATACACTCATATGAGTATGTGTTAGTGTTGTTTTTGTATTTGATATTCCTGTGCGTCATTGGATTATGGCACTTGGGTGTGTAAAGCCATCGATTCAAAGCGCTGCTCGTTATGGTTGCTGTTTGTTGTTGTCGTTGTTGTTGTTGTTGCTGTTGTTGTAACGAGTATTGCTGCTATTTTGGCTTAGCCAACAATAACAATAGCAACAACAACAGCAGCAACAATAGCAGCAGCAACAATAGCAGCAACAGTAAGCGCCATGTTTAAATGGAACACAAACTGTTGACACACACACACACACACACACACAGATATATATATATATATATATATGTATACGCACACATTAGAGAAAACTGCATGTGTGTGTGTGTGTGTGTTTGTTCATTATTTGTTGCTCTTTTCTCTGTTGCCATTGCCGCTGCTATTGCCGGTACGTATTCCCGCTGGACAAACAGACAAGCCAAGCGGCAGCGTCGGCGGTGGCAGCAGCGGCGGCATAGAACATCATCATCATCAGGCTAGACCTGTTTGCCGCTTCCCCCCTCCCCCATCCCTCCCTCAACATAACATCACACCGCCTCATTGACAAACCATTGGGAGCATGCAGCAGGCAGCTGCCAGCTGGACGTACTGTATGCGGCATGTGGTACGTCTGGGTGCCAATGTAGTTGTTGTAGTTGTTGTTGCTGCTTGTGTTGCTGCTGTTGTTGTACCTGCGAGCTCAAGTTTTGCTTGTGGCTCTGGCCAAGTCGGTTTTAACCTCACTCGCACAACGGGCCCCACTAACGGCACTATGGAGGGCCAAACTTTATCACCAGTGCGCGCAGCTACACTCTACTACTATATATATATATATATATCTATCTCTCTCACACTTAACCTACTCATTGTACATCCTTCTCTGTCTGTCTTTGTTGCTTTATACATATATGACAAGTACACTGCTGCAGTGCGTCCCTTGCTGCTGCTGTTGCTGTTGCTGTTACTGTTGCTGTTGCTACTACCGCCAGCAGTCGCCTCGTCGTTTACTGTCATTGTAGCCATGAAGTGAACTCCTGACTCCTGCCCAGCCCAGCCCAATCCCAGCCCAGTCGAGCTTAACTCAGCCCAGGACCCCAACTGACTCGTACCGCCACAGCTCTCCAGTGTGTTGTATAATGTTCTAAAGGGAAATCGAGAGGCTGTGATAAGTTTGGGGTATCCGAAAATTGTCTTTCTCTGCTTCTACTATGTTGTTGCTGCTGCTGTTGCTGCCATGCGAAACCCGGCGAGAACGAATTGGCCCTTTTGTGCGCATCAACAACACGGCCCAAGTTGAGGCACCAACAGGCCCAGAACAGTGTCACAAATATGCTTAACTTATGCATAAAATTAATATATTGATAACTGTGATATACATAATTAATATAAATCGATAATATTTAATCGATTATTTGCTAAAAGTCAAATTCAATTGAATCAAAGCATTTTATTATTTCTTTAACTTAAGCTGTATTATTTGATATAGATATACAAATGTTTGTTATCGATGAGTTTATTTATCGATATTATTGATCATTAATTGATTGCTAAGAATCACTTTAAAGTCTGCTTATTTTTATACCACTGTGCAACTGAGCGTAAGCCAAAATGTCACACTCAGAATTCAACTTGTGGCGTTAGCTAGTTCCAAGGCTATTCCTATACTACTATAACTACCCTTTATCCCCCCTGCCAATCTGCCACTTTCTATCTATCTCTTTCGCACTATCACTATCTCTTTCATATGCTATGACATTAATATGAGTTTTGCTGCTTATAGATTATATTTGTGTAAAGTTTTATGTTGCAATATTTTGGCTCTATGGCTGCACACTCGAACGTTGCAGAGGGGGATGGGGAGGGGGGTATAATGTGGGAGGACACACTACCGTGTGGAGGGACAACAACAACAACAACAACAACAATGACAACAACAACGACGACGACGTCGACACATCCTTGGGGAACAACCTGGGTGCGAATAAAAATTATACATTGCCATATAAGCAGGCAAGTTGAGAGGCAACCCCCACCCCCCTGCACAGAACCCACAGCGTGTAAGTGACACGAGGCTACCAGCTAACCATATATGTGTGTGTGTGTGTATATGTATATGTGTAGCATGTTTATTGGTATGCTCATTGGGGAACATCTTGAGACCGAGACATCTTCTTGTTGCATAGCGAAGTTGCTCATTTTGCCATTATTATTCCGTTGTGTATCGAGAAATGAAACAAAAGTGAGTTATCATCTTTTACTCTTTCCCTACGTCCCTACACACACACATATTGAGTGTGTAATGTGGAGTAAAATTATCAGGTGCAAAGCAACCAAATATATATATATATATATAGAAAAAAAAACCCTTGCAATGTGTGCAAAACCCTTGGGAAAGGCACGAAAGGTGCGTAAAATTTTATGACAAAACTTCATTCCTTTCACTGACTTTGATTAGGGAATTGCATATAGAGGGGGGGTGGTGCGGATTGTGGATATATATATATAGGAGTGTATGTGTTGTTATTGCCTTTAGCTTTTGAATTTTGTGGCTTTTGCGGCTCATGTGACAAGTGGCAAGGTGGCAAGTGGCATATGACATGTGTCCAACTCTTGCATTGATGTTGTCTGATGAAATTTGACAAATGAATCGTTATATATACATTTTTACATTGGACTATGTCCATATCCTTTTTTAGTAGCTTTGCATATTGATTAATGATTAACTAGATTCCATATACAAACGGGAATTCAAGAAAAAAATATCGATTATTTATGCTAGTGCATGTTATCGATTTGCATCGCTGACGTAAGCGCTAATGCACATTGAATTTTTACAGATATTGCAGCAATAGTTGCAGTAGAGCTTATTATTCACACACACACATACACATATGTATATCAAATATATAATATATATATCTATCGATATATTGCCTATCGATTAACTAGCTCTGACTGCACTTGAGCAATCAAAGCAGCTAAAACCCACAGTCCATAAGTCATTTATCGCCTGTTAATTGCATCAGAGACATATTAAAACCCCAAAACCCACAAAACCTCATACCACAAAAACCCCAAACCCAAACACAAGCCCAAGCCCAAAGTTGAACCTCCATTCAAGGAATCTCAATTCCTGCATTCTCCCTGGCGATTACTGTGACTTCGATTACATTGCAAGTCGCCTGCCGCTTTTATTATTATTATTATTATTATATATATATTATATATACTTATATATCTCTGTACATACATCATATCGTTTTCTTATCGTATGTTATTCTTACCCTTTACCCATTAGCAGTGCAAATTGTAGGGTATATTAGATGCAATAGGAAATGATAGACACAGCTTTAGCTGCAACAATCGTATGATTCTTCAAGAGATCCTTCAAAGCACTTGATATAGGACACATTTATATGTTAGCTATTATCCTAGTTATCCTTGCTTCTTCTGCCACTTCACTTATTCTTTCATACTCTTGCCATACCCATATTCTCTTTTTCTAGGGTATCTTTAGTGGCGTTCCTTTTTTACTTTTGTTAATTTTTAGTTGTTTCTCTTTATTTTGCTTGCAATAATTTTCAAACATAAACACACAAAAAGCATTTGCGCAACAATTCCCCAAGGATGCAACGAGGCAAAGGAGCAGCAGGCAGCCAGCAGTGTCTGTAGCTATTGCTGTGGCACTGGTACTGGTACTGGCAGCAAACTGGAGTCGTCTCCAGGCAAACGAATCGAATTAAGAGCACCAGCGTCGCATTGAGAGCGTCTGCTAGCTGCTATCTTCTAACCCTGCCTTCCCCCTTACCCACATTCAACTCATATCCCTATGATACCCTCCCCAATGCTCCCTTAATTTCTATATATACCTCGCTCTCTATCAGTCTTACTGTCTGTCTCTCTTTGTTGCCACTGGGAGCTCAGACGGCGGGGCGCTTCGGCATCTCCCTGGGGTATGCGCGCTGGCGCAATGTGAATTCCACAGTAGTCCGCGCGTTCACATTGCAGTGTCCAGGTCCCATTTGCCTGGACTGCGCCTCAGCTTGGACCTGGGTCTGCGCCTGCTACTGTCTGGGGTCTGCAGCTTGAACCTCTATAGTTGTTGTTGTTGTTTTTGTTGTCGTAGGCGTCGCTTTGGGAAATTTGCGCGAGTGGTCGAGGCTCGTTGCAGGCCACTGTTGCAGCAGTCAGTAGTCATATGTAGGCGTGGCAGCAACAGCAACAACAGCAACAACAACAGCAACAACAACAACAGCAAAAAACAACAACGTTAAAGCGTTCGACAGTCATAAAAAAAGCGACTCGCTTAATGGTCGCAAGATGGCGCTAGCGTCATATGCAAATGTTGTTCGATTTATGAGCCAAAAACTCACACACAACCACTCACACACAACCACACACATACATACACACACACATACATATGCATATACACCCATAAAGCGTTAGCTTCATTAACATGACGAGCTCGCGCAAGATGCGAGCCATAAAATTAGCCAAGCGACTGTCGATGCTGATGAATGCAACCAAAATCTACACACACCCCATATGTACATATACACACACACACATACATACATACATATGTATACATGCTACGCCACGCCTTGCTTCCTCCCTCTTCGCACCCATAAAAACGCAATGAGCGTCGGTGTACGGTGTCGAAAAATTTGCAAAACTCAAAGCAACAATTCGACGAAAGCCAATTTCATAGCTTGCCACATAAATGAGTAGAGGTCAGAAGGAGATAGAGATATACGGCAATAAGAAGAGGAAGTGTAAAAGTAGGAGAGAGAGAGAGAGAGAGAGAGAGAGACTGAGCTATATAGTTGAGGAATGATATGGATGGAGAAATATCTAGCCAATATTAGCCAGCAGCAAAAGAAGACAGCGGAATTGGGGGCAGACAGGAGATGGTCATACGGCTCCCCATAGAGCGCATGTTGAATAATCATCAACACACAGAGGCGGATGTACAGGGCATACTATAGTTATGGCTGGAAGTGGGAGGGGTAGCAGGTTGAGGGGCAGAACAGGCGGCGTGTCAAAGTCAACAGCAAACGTCGCACTTGCAATGCGTTTTTGGCATGTTAAAACTTGTTCGTGTTGCTGTTGCTACTGGCCAACCGCTAGATGGCGCTTACTCCATGTGCAATAGCAATATGCACCAATACCAGAATATACAGAAACACACAGACACACACACACACACACATAGATAGAGGAGAAATTCGTAAAATTTTGTTTCCGCTGATGAAGTATTCCCCAGTTGCTGGACAAGGATTATTGGACGTGTGGCAGCCAACGTACGCTGTTCTCTATGAATGCCACTCCGTCCCTTATCCAACCTATCCATCCTATTGCTACACTACCATGCCAGCATATGCAAAGTGGCATAAAAGCACAACGTCAAAACGTCGCCAACAAAACGTCAGCGAACGTGGATCATTGAGTCATCAAAGAAATGCCTTCAATGTTTCGACGCTTAAAATGTTGCATTAAGTTCGCGAACGCGTTTGTAATGCTTAACCTCTCTTCACTTTGCACCTTGCACCCTACATCTGTCACCTATTGAGTTTGTTGTTGTTTTTCAATTTTCCCATTTTCCCATTTTCCATTTTCCTATTAGAAACTAGTAAAAACACTGCGCCAAAACACTATCGCCATAATGCATTATGACGCTTTATGGCCGTCTCTTTATTGGATTCCTATAGATACGTCTGATTTCTCACACGTTTCGTGTCGCTAATCAAATCATTCAAATTTTTGGTGGCATTCAACAGAAAAAAGGATTAACTGAAGGTTTCTTTGGTTTATGGCAGCATACGAACAGCACGTGCAAAAAGAAAAAAATAGGGATCATTAAAAAGAAGTTCAAGTGAAAGTAGTTTCAGTTTTATAAATTAAATTTTTACAGCTGCTGCTTCTTCTTTAATATTTATGCATAATTTTCATAGTGTTGCCAAATTGCTGACAGATCTGTTAAAATTGTAGACTGCAGCAGCGTTGCCCCTAAGTTAACATATCAAGTAGCGACGTATCGATTTGATCGCTTTTTATCTAGAACAAACTGCAGCTTACTTTGACTGACAAAAGCTGAATAATATATAACTCAATTACATACAAAATAAATAATAAATTTAAAATATTCAAATTATATATGATTAATATGCATTGCTCAATAATTTGCAACACACGGTTCTTCAATTACTTCAACACACATACACACACAAATACGCAACACACACACAACGTTGCGTATGAGTAATTTGAGGCTATTTATCGACACGCATTCCTTTGTAATAGAGGCAGCTGTCTGTCTTATGTCTTCTTCAGCCCCAAGTTACTCACACCATAAGACCGCCAGCTGCATACCATAGCACGTGCTTGGACAGGCGAGTGTCTTCATCAGCCTGTCTATCAGCTGTTCCAGACCATGAGAGGATTTGCATGTAGCAAAACCAAAACAAATTGTGCTCTTTCTAGTTACTTTGAGGACTCTTTGCAGGACTCTTTTGTTTGAGTATGCGCAATACTGTTGGCTGCTCTTAAATGCTCTTAAAACAACAGCAAAGAGGGTAAATGGGCTGAGGGAGGAAGGGGGCAGTTTATGGACTGGAGGAGGTCAGCTGGCTTTGGTTTGCTTGGGCATGGAATTATGGCACCCAAGGGTTTAGCATAATCAAAATTCCTTGCACCTGGGGACATGGCATGCAGCACAGCACAGAACAGTAGAACGCAGCGTGGCTGTGGAACGTGCCACTGTTGGTTGTCGAGGCCAAGTCTATAGATGCATCTTACTAACATCTCCCTCTAACACTCTAACTCCTATATCTATATATGTGTTTGTCTTTCGTTTTCGTTGCAGGCAATATTAAGGCTGAAGTTGTAGAGCAGCAGCAGAAGGACAATGAATTGGAGGAGCATGTGCATAAGTCAGATGTTGATGCTGATAATGATGATGAAGAAGATGATGTTGAAGATGATTTACTTAGCCTAAGCGCAGATGACGATTACGATGATGAGGAGCTACAAAGTCTGGACAGTTTCTATTCAGGTGAGTAAATCCAAATCTATATATATATATATATGTGTGTATACATATTTTTGTCACATATGAAATGAAGTTAAGTTCTTTAGCTGTTGCCATGCGTGGCAATGGTCCAGACGAATGTTGGTAGCATCGCTATAACCATTGAAATTGCTGTATGGGGTGTTATATGGCAGCTGGCGACGACACTCCAGGGTGCTCTACACCTGTGCCGCGGGTGTCGTTTCATATGCTGTGCTGCCGGGGCAGCCTAACTACGTTTTAAAAACCCCAAACAGCAATCAACACCAACCAAGACTACGACTCGGTGCCCATACATACACACGCACACACACTCACAGATACATATAAACACATATACACAGAACACACACGAACACACACACACACACACACACACACACACACACACACACACATTCAGAGCTGAAGCTAGGAGCGGAAGGAGATTCCTGCTGCCACTTCACTTTCACCACATACATCGTTGTTGCCATTTACGAGCTGTCGAACAGAGGGACAGCGGGACAGCGGGACAGACAGCCAGACAGGGACTATGCTTGGCCAGGCAGCATCATGAGCTACTGCCACGATATGACCTACCCACCGTTGGCTTCTTGACTCTCCTTCTCTCTCTCTTCTTTCTCTCTCTGTCTGTCTCACCACCTTGCCACAGCTTGCCACATTTCTCTCTAGTGCCATTTCGTCTGCTTTTTTTTGCTTTCTGTGTTATTTGTTTCGTTTTGTGCTCTGTTATCCCTCCAATTCTCCCACTACTCCTATTTCTACTGCTGCTTGTCCCTCCTGCTCCTCTTTCCATTTTCTCATTTCCTCATACAATTTTTTTCTTTTCTGTTTCGTTCTTCTGTCCAGACTTCCTTCCATTGCTTGTGCTTTTTGTTTTTACTTCAACAATGTCCTTGCCAGCATACACAGAGTCACATCCTGCCGCTGCCCATTTGCTACCAACTCTCTTTCTGCCCTTTATCCATGTTCTACCTCCATCCCTCCCCAGTCATCTTTCATTCATTCATTCACACACTTTCAGGAATCAACTCAACTCTTGGCTCACTCATTGCTTGCTTGGGATAACTCCAACTGTGTTCGCATTGCTTTTCACTGTGTATTTCCTTATGCTTACTCTACACTGAGAGAAAGTTTTGGGGGAAAACTCTGTGTATTGCATAAGGATTTACTGGTTAGTTTTCCTATTAGACAACCTATGAAATTATCCCTGTTTTACGCACAAGAAGTTGATATTATTTCCGAATATTGCGAATCCCTCTTCAATCCTTTAATAATCTCTAAATTTTTCTCAGTGTACACACTTAGTTACCATAGCACTCAACACTTGGCCAATCGCACAAACCTCAAGTTGTCTTTCGCCGTTGCCCAACTCTTGGCAACAGTTTCCTCCTTTATCATGCAGCTTCATTTCTTTTGGCTACCCGCAAGAAGCGGAAGGGCGGGGTAAAACTGTGTGTACGGGCAACAGATGTGAGGTGAAAGGTGGGGATTCCGGATAGTTGGTTGGCAGGGAAATCTCTTCGGTTCCTTGGCTATTTGGCTGCAATTTTGAAACGTTTTACGGCTTGCGATGTGATTTGAAGAAATTGAAGCTGCACAGCGCCTAAATGTATGCAATGAAATGCAATTAGTTGCACAGCTACAACCACTACCTTTACTTCTTTCACTACTTCCTCTCATTGCTTTTGATTTTGATATAAGGAATATCCCTTGCTCCTTTGATGCTTTACTAAAAGTTTACCCAAGTCATTTCATTTGTTTGACTTTGCCTTGGACACTTCCGGGTGGTAGAATTGTGTGTGGCATGGTTAACAGGCGGATTCTTAGCTTGTCCTTTTGATTTATTAATAGCACTGCTTTGTGTGTGTGTGTGTGTGTGTGTGTGTGTGTGTGTGTGTGTGTGTGTGTGTGTGTGTGTGTGTGTGTGTGTGTAGGTGTGTATGTGTGCTGGTACAGGAAGTGGAAAGGGGTTTTATGTCTAACTAAAAAGTGACATGCGAAGTGTATGCAAATGGAGTTAGTTTAGAGTTAGTTCCGTTCCCTTTTTCAAGTTTCCTTTTGATGCGACGCAATTAATTACACATTTGTCTTACAAGACAAACAAGCAACAACCTACAGCTACAACAACAACACACACACAGACACATACAGAGAGAAAACAAGTAACAAGCGCCTTTACATGTCCACAACTAAGACCATAAATAATTGCTTGTCTCTGGGAAAGAATAAGGTTTTTAAAGTTGGTTATGGAACTATGGAGATGTTCTGCTTCTTTTTTTTTTTGGAGATGTTTTGAAACGTTTTATTAAAGTGCCAATTCTCACAGAGAGAGAGCGATCTTATTTAGTGATCTTGTCCAGACGCAGTTCCGTTGCTTTCTCATGAAATGTACGCAAATTGCTTAAAGATTGAAATCTTTTTTACACTGAGGGAAAACTGGTACTTAAACGTCAGATGACATATGCTACGGTTAATGAACTGTATTAAAGTGTATGTATGTGTGTGTGTGTGTGTGTTTGTGACACTCAAAGGTCACGTTTGTAAGTAAGAGTATAAGAGGGAGGGACTGTGTGGTAAAGAGGGAGGTAAAGAGAGTTTAGATTGAAATGCCGCCTTGTAATTGGGTCAACACGCATCTAATGAGTTTTACATCGCTTTAAGTAGTTGAAGTATTATCTATAGCTATATCTTTCGGATAGGTTACGCCCACTTTCTCAACGTACAGCCCATAAATAATATGTGTCTAAAGCATAACAAGAAAGCAACTTTGCAAACTCAGGTGGAAAAATCTCAAAGACGAAACAAATTGTATACAGGGGCGCAAAATGGGAAGGGGAGGAAATGAGCCAAGAAACTAATACCAAAAAACTTTTACTACAGAATTTTCTTCTGTTTTTTTTGTTTTTAAGTTGCAAGCAGATATATAGAAGGGTTTTGGTCTTAGGGTATAGGGTGGAAGGTTTCGAGTTACAGCTGCACTCTGCGCCTTGTCAGTTGCAGTTGAATTTCATTTTTTGTTATTTCTTTGTATTTTTCACAAGTTTTCCGCTGTTTGTTTCCCGAGAGCCTTATGGCTGGCTGGCTGACTGGCCTGTTAGCATTCCTAGGGATTTGCCCGGTATCCCCCATACTACTTTGGTGCTGTTTTCCGCCTGGAACTCAACCGGACTCAAGTCACAAGCGAAGCCAAAAGTTATGACACGCCCAACGGATTTTTCAGTGCGAAGCTTTCTGCATTCTGTTGCCACCTTTTGCATGATTTATGTGCTTTAGGTGTTGCCTGTGTTACCAACTTTTGTTGTCTCCATGGAGCAGGGGCGTGGTTAAGTGGGCGCTACATAAGCGAAGATGGTTACAGACTGTATTACAGGGAGAAGCTAACTCAAAGTTTTCTTCTTATTTTTTCGCATAAAACTCTGCGAACGTTTTACGACGCACACACACACGCACACATAAACGCACATACACATACACACGCATACATTGCCAATTGGTTAAGTCCCCCACTCGCAATCCCCCCTTCTTTGGTGTCTCCCATGTGCATACTTTTGGTGGCACTTTCGCTGTTTGCTTGCGTCTTATGCGACTCCAAGGCACAATTTCGCGCGCAACCCTGCACTCCCCGGGGAACCCGCTCGTACTTACACTTTACCCCCTATCACCACTTCCACCCCTTCTATATTCTGACCCAATCCTACACATTTGCGTACACACACAAGATAAATTCTTGGGTAATTTAAATGAAATACACGTTGAAATGTTGCCCTGCTTCATACGTAATTTTTGTCCTTAAAGGATTTAATTTGGACGTATTGTTATGGGTTTTTATACTTGGCCAGGATGTTTGCATAAATCTTACATGTGCTAAACATTTATTTTCGAAGGTGTTTGGCTGCTGCTCTTTCTGGTATTACTCAGTTGTAATGGCTCAGCGTAACGGCTTGTGGCAAATACTTTGCATATAATGCATAATGAGGGAAGGATTTAAGGATGCTTTTGAAGGATGTGAAAAGAGTGGAAACTAATGCGTTATGAATGAACTTTAGCTAGCTATAGAGTGGGAGTATATAGCTGTAGGTCAACTAGTCTAGATAGACTCCTAAAGATAAGTTAATTAGGCAACTTTAAAGATGCAATGATTCAGGGATCTCATCGGATGGACAAGCAACTTTGCAGTTATCCCTAGGGAAAAGGGAATTCCCTGATTAAAATACTTCAAACTAATCATACAATCTTACTACAAACCATCAAAAAGAATTTACTATACGGCTTAAGCCTAGAACTTGTTTCTTTTAGCAACAGAAACATCTTTCGTAAGCAGGAAATCCTATCTTAGTTGCAAGAGCTAAAAGTTTTCCCAGACGTTAGAAGCTCAGTTTCAGCTTAAATTTCCTGAAATGAAATTTTATTTTCTCCTATTTTCACTGCTCTTTGTAAAGATATATATGTTAAGATCATATCCTTAAGCAGTTTCTAACCTAATTCAACTCAATGGAAATCAACTCTTCAACTTTGGGAATCAATTAGCTGGGCGTAAAGTGAATGATGGAACCCAACTGTGGCACAATTCAAAATATTTAGAGTCAAAACAATAATAAGAGTTGTTGAATGAGTTGCACTTTCTATAGAAGATGCTGGCCACAGATTATGTCAACTCATTCGAATATATAATGATGATCCTTTATAAGGGACAAGGGACAAACGTACAAACAAAACCAATCTGTTGCATAAGAAAGTCTCAATGAAAAATTGTATATTGAAACTCAATCAGGGAGCAGGCATCGCTGGAGGCACAGGCATAGCCACAGGCGCTGACACAAATCAATCAGCTTGAGGGTTTTTGGCCAAGTTAAGTACAGGTAGTAATCAGACCAAGTCGTTAGCTGAAACGATTCACATCTTGATCGACTGTCAGCACTAATGATGCGCCTGGCGACGTGTCGGGTGCGTCCTGCGGTGGCAAGCGGTCACGCCTGTCCCGAACACTTTGCCCTTTTCTTTTCTCTCTCTCTCTTTCTCTATATTCCTGTTTCAATTTGCCTTCTATTTGGTTTACTAAAAAGGGTTTTGCTTTGACTTCGATTTGTTTGCTTCACTGACTGTCCATAATTGACTTTCGCACCTGTTTCCATGCAACCGCAGCGGAATGCTCCATTGGAGTCAATGAAGTAAACCCACTCCCCCTGCTCCACATCACAGTTTGACACGTGCCGCAAGCTTGTGGTTAAAAGCTGTATGTGTGTGTGTGTTTGTGTGAGTGTGTCTGCCACACGACAGAACAGCTGCCGCTTGAGTCATAAAAAAAATGTGGAACTAAACCTTAAGTACTCATAATTGAAATGCATCCAAAAGCTGCTTTAACCCGGGACAGATTAACATGTCCGATTGCCACATCCGTTGTGACGCTAACCAAACCTAAACTCAAACCCAGAGCTCATTCTGAATCCGTTTTCAATTCCTCCGATTCCGTTTACTGATATCTCTTTTACTCTACCTCTGCCTCACCCCCTCTACCACTCGCTTCCACTCTGTTGTTCTTTGAGTCGGAAGACGGAAACTAGAACTTAAAAGACGAGTGCGTCTTCAAGTAGCAACCACATAACGGCACACAGTCTACAGTCTACAACAAAACAGCACAGCAAATAAAGGGGTCATTCTCTCTCTCCCAGTCTCACCTCACTCTCCGCTCTGTTGTCCAGTAACAAAATGGGGTTTACGAGCCCACACAGTAGTTTACCAGATGATGTTGATAATAAACATAAAATCATTTTATTGCCTCATTTCATACACCTCGCTCTCGCTCTCTCTCTCTCTCTCTCATCCCACTCTTTCTGTGCTTCCTCTCACGCTCCCCAGCGAGCAGTTTGTTAGCATTTAACTAATAAGATGTCAACTATAGAAACTATAAAGGATTTTGCTCTATTCAACTACATCAAGGATCAACTCAATAAAACTATTCAATTGCATTTGTTATGCAACAAAATTATGAAAATAATCATAAAAATATATAGAGAATATTTCTGCTATATAAAAACTATAAAAACATCAACTAAATATATGCATATACTTAACATATTATGTCATGTCTTGTAATCCTTAAAGGATACACCCAAAGAGAGATAAGAATTATGTGCACTTACCCAATGAATCGAATGCAAAAGGAAATAAAACAAAATGCAGCAATTTTTGTTGTGAATTTGTAAAGATAAATTGAAGGAGAAGAATGAAATATATTTATGTGATAGATAAAATTATATAGTACAGTATAGGGATATAGGAATTTATAGATATAAAAATATAGGGTGCATTTTAGGGACTGATTGCTTTCAATCTAAACTTCTAACAAAACAAAAAGTTTCCTGTCTGAATCCATATTGCATAAAACATCAACAGATTCGGAACTGGGTTCATAGAACTAGTTCAAATGAATCCTTGTTTATACTAGATAATACATTTATAATACTATTAATAACGATTTCATTCGTTTTCTTTAAACTCTTTTTTTACTTTCAACTCCTTTTCCATTTTATCTAAAAAAAAAAAACCTTTTTTTTTGTAGTAAATTTTTTTGGTTGACTTTTTTTAACAAATTTTGAAAAGGTTCAGCGAAAAAAAAAACCAAAAAAAGCCTCTAATTAAATGTGGTCTTAACCGTCTGATTAATTGTGCAGTTAAAACTGAGTAAAGAGCGATGAGCGGAGAGCAAGGAGAGGGGACTGTTGGCTATGATTCTATGGAGACATATCCTTGTATGCATTAACTTATAAGTATGAACCGGACTTAAGTGAGAAGTGGATTTGTATTGGATTGTAGGGGTAGGGGAATGATTGTGGATGTGGGTATGGGTGTGGTCTGGGAACTGGGGATTCATTTTGGAGGACCTTCCAACATCAAAGTGACAATTTGAGTGACTTTTGTGTAAAATGGCAATAGAAAATGGTTAATTTAAAATGCGCTAAAGTGAGTCACAACAAAAGGACACTTGTGTTGGAAGGACAATGGCTGACAGTTTACTAATGTACAGCATATAGCCTCAAATCTCCCTTCTCCCACTACCCCCCATACACACACAAGAACACACACACACCCAAGCAGCACTCATCGCATATGTTGTGCTTATTTTTATAATTTATCTATTATGCATGAGGGCGCATGAGGACCAGTACCAAAAGCTCAACAAACCCTTTACCTGTCAACATATCCAAGTCGAGGCATGACACATGAGCACATCCAGGCAATGGCACAGGAGCAGTCATCAGCATTAGAAGCAGTCGTCGTTGTCCTGTGCCGCTGACCAACAAATCTCAGTCAAAGTCAAAGTTTTTGGCGTCACATTAGCCGCGCATTAAATATGCACAAAAATCAGAGTTAGAAGTGTGTTCCGAGTTGAAGATAATGAAGTAGTCGACTAGGCAGATACCCTAGGAATTTGTGTAACAAAAGACTAACAAAATTTGTCTTGAAAACTTCTCCTCGCAGCTACCTTCTGATAGCCAACAATTGACCTAAAGAAATGTTTTGCATAAGGCAGATATAATGCCACAATCCTTCAAGCTATATGAACTATATGATACTATAAAATCCCGACATAAACCCGCTTAAGGTTGCAGCATTCATACCCCATTTAAAGCTTGCTGCTGAAAGGTATCTAAAAAGGTCCTTAACAGCAAGCAGGGCGCATTTACCTGGTCACCCTTTCACCCACCGTAATAGTACCAATTCCATCCACATTGAAACCCATAACAAAAAAAAAAGGGAACCAACCCCCAGCTCCAGGTTGGCATGCCTTGGCTTTTCCTGGTCCTCGTTGTACTCGTAGTCGTCCTGCCAGCGCCTGTCACAAAACTGTCAGTCAAATGTAATTAACACACAGAGAGCAAAACAATGAGAAAGCGTGGGAGAGAGAGAGAGAGAGAGAGAGATTAAGAGTGGGGCAGGAAGAAAACTTTTGCATTTTTAAACTGTATCAAGTGAGATTTTTGTTTACACTAAAAATCACTTGCGATTTGTTTCAGGCAATTTACAAAACAAAAAAATTTTAAATTTAGAAAATTTTCTTGTTGCAATTAGACGGAAAATCAACGTGGGAAAAACTTTATACAATTGAGGGTAGAAATTGTGTTTATTGCTAAAAATGTTTTGACATTTTTACCCTTAAAGTTTTTCACATTTTCTTGTCTCAAACAAACACAAACAGAAACATTAAAAATTAAAAGCGTTAAATTAATTTTAATTGTTTTCAAGATGAAAATTTTTAGTACATAGATTGATGGGTTCTATTATAATTATTTAATGATGATCATTGGTGGTTACAAAGATGGTTTCAGAAAAAAAAAAAGAGAAACTTAACAAAATTGCTTCAATTTTTAATTGATTTTGGGTTAAACGAAAGGATTTGAGGTTAGGTCAGTTAAAGGTTAACTTTATGCAACTTTAATGATTGAAAACGTTTCAAATTTGTTTGGTAAAAACAATTTTTAAGATTAATTTTTTTACTTTCCAGTTAGAATTTAGATAATTTTTATTAAAATTATATTAAAACCCTTTTATTACAACATTTTTGCACACCTTTCTTAAGAGATTTCTTTAGTTTATACATTTTATTTTATTATCCATCTAAACTTTTTGACTTTTAACATAATTCGTAAAGCAATTTGAAGTGCCAACAACACCTAACCTCAAACCAAAGACTTAAACAACAAACTTGCGCGCATACACAAGCTAACAGCAACAGCAACAGCAACAACAACAGCAGCCACAGTCACAGCATAACCCCAATTAGCGCAGCGAAAGCAGCAACAGCAATTAAAAGCAGCGAGTGGAAAAAAAAAACAATTTTGTTATCGACAGCGCTGTCAATAAGTGTGCGAACAGCATTCCAGCTGCGAGAGTTGCCCAACTGCTGCAGAGTAAATAAGCGAGAGAGCGGCGCGCATATAGCCTACCCATCTCACTCTTAATAGCAACGCATGCGTTAACAGCACCGCAAACATTTCTCATTGGCTAGCAGCAGCAACCAATGGGAAGCCTTGTCGTACGCTAACGAAATATAAATAGTAGAAAAAAAAGCTGAAACAAAAGCTGCTAATGTGTAAAGTGATTTCTTAATTGCTTTAATAGTTTTTGATAGAGTGCACAGTAGTGTTAGGGGAGGTGTGGGCTGGATATGGTTTGGGAATGATACTTGGTATGATATTTAGCTGTATGGGAGGCACTCCTGAGGGCGTACTACTGAGTGCCGCTGTTTGCTTTTGACAGGCAAAAAAAAAAAACAAAACAAAAAACAAAAGAGAAACAAAAATTTTGCACTTTTTGGAGCTTTGTTGTTGTTGCTGTTGTTTACGTTGCCATTGCCGTTGCCGTTGCCGTTGCTGTTGCTGTTGCTGTTGTGGTTGTTGCATGCATAATTAATTTTGCTTTTAGTGACGTGCCGCATGCAGCTTGCCACAATACAGTTGCAATTCTTCCCCCCCCCCCCATTGGATTTATATTTTTGTAGCTTTTGTCAACTTCTTCCCATTTTTGATTGTTATCCTTTCTGCGTTTTACCATTTTGTTCTCTTTGCCGTTATATCCACTGTTGGCCACAATTTTCCATATTGACGGGCGACATTTGTGTATTTTAGCGCTAATGGCTTAAACGTGTTCGTTGCTTACTTTTTTTTTGTTTGATTTAATTTTTTGCTTTTTGGCCTTTTCAGCGCTTTTAGCCAACTTGATACCGATTTTTTTTTTGTATTTATTTTTGTGCTGCTGTCGAAGGTTTATTGACAGCTTTTCGGTTTGAAATTTTATAGATTAACATGGGACAGGTAAATAATTATAGAATAAATTACATAAAATTATATGTACAATATGAAAATAAAGAAAGGAAAGCAAAGAGAAAACAGATATATATATATATATATATATATATATATATATAAAAGGGAGGACAAATTCCATTTCTTAAAAACAACCAATTAGGGACTTGAACTGTAAAAAGGGTTAAAAGGTTTTGTTTTGGTATAAAGCATATTTGTTTTTCTATTCAAAAATTGTCAGCTTTACATTGACCTTTTGACCTGCAGCAAATGTTCATACATAAAGTTACATAAACTACATTTTAATAGGCAATTTAACTAACTAAATATAATTATTTTCTATTTTAAATAGAAACGACCCAAACAGCAACGTTTTAACTTATAGAAGAAATCTGCTTAAAATCTTAAAACTTTTCTCTTTATAAGCTTTCAGCTTAACATAAGAAATAATATATAATTTGGCTTTTAAGTATAGCAAAAAAAAAAAAGCTCAATGGCTGTCGCAAAAGTAAAAAAAAATATATGGGCAACTTTCATCAGTTGACATTTTGGGCAAATTTACATACATTTTTCATTGGATTTATGTGTATAAAATACATATGTACACATATACATACACATATATATGTATATAGAAACAAGTTCCCTATCTATAGCTTACCAAAAACTAAACACAATGAAAGAAACGCAAGAAATAAAATGAAAAAAAAGCAACAGCAAAAACTCTTTGCGCTCTCCCACAAGCCAAACAAACGCCCAATGTGACAGCAGCACCACAGGGGCTCCCATGCTCCGCCTTTTCACAACTTGTATATAAAAGACACACACACATACATACAAATGCAAACAATGCTCATATATACATCAAGAGCTACGCTCTTGCTCTCTCTCATCGCTCGTTAGCTCGCTCGCTCGCTCGCTCGCGCACGCATGGCTGCGTTTTGTCTGTATGGGGCGCCATTTAATGTTTTTTCTTGCTTTGCCTTTTGTGTTTGCTTCCCATTTGTCAGCAACGGCAGCAGCATTCGTAGTAGCAGCGCAGCAGCGACGCCGACGACGCCTACAGCTTGGCCTGAGAATCCCAAAAGACAGGCTGGCAGCCAGGCAGGCAAACACATTCACGCACCAATACACACACATACACATTCACATGCATGCATGCACAATGTGCATGCACACACACAGCAACGCATGCGCTGGGCCAACGGGTACGCCAAGCGCTTAAATTGTTGTTTTTGCTTTTATAGGCGTTGACGCCCGTTGCTCAAACTGCGGCGTCGGCGGCGGCGGCGGCGACAACCGACTGCTTTATAGCTGCTGCTGCTACTACTACAACTACTTTTGCTGCTGTTTTGTTATGCTCGGGTTTCCTATGGCGCTTGGCTCTTGGCTCTGATTTAGTCACATTTTGGTGCTCGCGGCAATTGGACGTTTTTCAATTCTGTCGTCGCTTACGTCACGCGTACCAATAACAATAATAACAACAACAAAAACAACAGTAATAATAATAAACGATCCTTTGGCGTCGTTTGGTGTCAGTGTAAATTAAATATTCTATTACTTTAATTATAATTAATATAATTAATTATTAATTAACAAAAAGAAAAAATGCAAAAGTGTTAAATGTTTTTAGTGCAAAAATATTATTAAATGTTGTTTTTATAAGTAAAAAAAAATTAATTTTAATTTAAAGACAATGCCAAAATGGCCCTAAAAATGTTATATCGTGGTCCCAGTTCGCGTTTAGAGAATTTAATAGAAAAGATTCAAGCAACAAAGGAGATAACAAATAACGGTAATTTTTATATATTTACATCGGGGAATAAATAGTAGAAAAACAATATTTTAACAATATTTGTAATTTTAAGTTGTGCCCTATAAAAAAAGGAAGACCAAATGCAACTTGCAACTGAAACCTTTGGGGAGTTAATATAAAGAATTATAGGATAAATGGTAGAATAGAAATGGGATTCCCAAGAGATTTGTGCACCTCCCAGTAAAGGTCTCTTCTATTAGAAAATGACAGCCATTTGCTAATCGAAACTCTCCTTTTCTTAGCTTTCTTCTCCTAACAGGATCCAATCTAAAATTCAGCTAGAAGAAAGCTCTATAACAACCACCAGATACATTTCTTCCCTTGCAAACTCTCTGCTATCAGCTCTCAAATTTTTACTATAAAAATTAAAACTCTCCTAAGCAACATTCAAAATCATATCTATATATATCTCAATGATCCATTAAATCTTTTCAACAACATTATTTTAATCTGAACTTTAACTTAAGCTGCAATCAATTCAATCCCTTTCTTGACATCATTCAGAAAGTTCAATCAAATACAGTCTTAAGATTTACAATCACTTACAACTTTCTTTGACCCTTCAACTCTTTCTTAACTGTTAATTTCCAGACATGAAACAATTATAACGACGTTGCGTTACAGTAATTAAATTTACTTTAGATCAGAGTTCAAGCGTTGACAGCCAAAACAAATAGAAAACGCCCCTCTATGAACTCTATCTTTATCCTATTGAGCTGTTTATAGATAGTTATTAAAGTTTCTGTATAGTTAGATATATATATATATATATATATATATATGTGCTAAGAGAGAGAAGAGAGATATATAGATACAGATGGATCAGTGACAATTAGCTTCAATTAAAGTTTACCAAAACGGAAAGTGAACCAAAAAATAATTATAAAACCCCCGACGACACTTGCCGCATGGTGATAGATGAGCCTAAGCATAACCATCTTTACATATACACTGAGAGAAATGTTATATTAAGTAGCATGTTAGATGAACGCGATATCTCTATGCTTGAAATTCTGGAGTTTAGTTTAAACAAAAAATTTTCAAGATATTCCACAGACTAATATGACATTTTCATGAGGAATAATGTAAGGATCTTTTCCTGGATAATTTACATGGGAAAACAAATTGATGTTAAGTCATCTTCAAGTGTTTCTTTCATCTCAAAAGCTTTATATATATATTCTATAAACTCAATCAAAATTGCATTGGATTCTCCTTTAAGCCTTCAGTGGTTTCCTTCGGAATATTGATCGTACCTTCCTCATTTTCCCTTTTTTTCATCAATCTAGCAAGAGCTCTTCATAACATTGGTGGGTTCTACATTCTAGTTTCCCCTCTATTTTTTTTCTGAGTGTAATGATGTAGTGACCCTCATTGCCTCAGTGTAATGTGGTGAGGCGTCAAGTGGTCGAAGATCTTGTAATTAAAACGCTCTTAAATACAAATACAATAACAGTAGAGAAGAGCGCAATTAGTTTGCATGAAACAAACGTGCGGCTCATTTACAGCTTGAGCGTAGAGCGGAATGGGTAGGATTGTGATAGGGAGTAGGGGGTAGGGAATTAGTTGTCTTTGGGGTGGAGGCAACACCAAACGTTGCATGTTAATTGAATTAAATGTTTGTTGCGAGCATTTGTTGGTCGGCGTTGATTTCCTGTCTCTTAGTCACAGACGATGCCGCCGCCAGCTAATAAGGATGCAGAGTGTCTACTGCCCACATGACTTGATCTTAATTGTCAACCTCATGTCTTATACTATACTTGTACTTCTATCTTATACCCCTCCCATTCTCATGCTCTTCTTTATGCTCGCCCATTGCAGATATGTATAGCACGCACACCTCCTCCAGCTACTCGCCCAGCATCTCGGATGGCACATTGACGCCTAACTCACATCAACAGCTAGCACTGGGACATAGCCACAGCCATAGTGTAGCGGCATCTGAGGATGCTACATCAGAGGAAACAAAGGCAAATGGTGAGGCAACAACGGAACAACTGGAGCAACCTACAATGAAACCAAAGCGACCCTCCCACTTTCATCATCATCACCATCATTATCATCATCAGCAGGCGCTGAAAATTGCAAACAAGCTGCGCAAAATGAACAAGGAAGCAAAGCTAGCGGCTTCCACAGCACCTGGCCATGGAGCAACCACAAAGTTTGATAAGTTGACAGGCGAAAGCATTAAAAGTCGCACCGACGGCTCCTATCAGTGTCAGTTCTGTGATAAATCATTTCCACGACTCGGCTACTTGAAGCATCACGTTCAGGTGAGTACCAACCCATGCTCTCATGCTCCCATCCAGGGGTTGTTCTAGGTTTAGCTTTAAATGGAACTTCCTATGGAACCCATTAGAAAGGGTTAATTATTCGCTTGAAATTGTCTAAGAGGCTTACCGCCCTTTGCTTTGGGTGGTTGTAGTTAATTGACATTCCGGCTTGGGTGAGTTGTTGGGTGTCCTGTCAATGTTTGGCGTCAACATATCCTTGAAACCCATCAAATGTCATGAAAAGTCTTAAATAATTTACAAATTGCTATTGATTTTTGCTTTACTGATTAAGCAATCGATGTTGGTAGAGCAATTTCTTAAGGAGCAGGAATAAGGATTAGAATGTCATGGGAAGGCATTGAAATTTGGCATCGTAAAGCATTGAAGAAAGATGAATAACCTTAGTCAAGGTCACATATTGACTTACTTAAGACATCAAGGGAGAAAACTTCGAATTGTACACAACGCTTATAAACTCTCCTTAAGTCTGTCTACCCACAGAGTTAGTTGCCTTATGTAATCCTTTTTACTTCTCCCACTTTATTTGGGGAGTTTTCACTAGTTCTCTCGATCTTCCTAAGCTACAGCAATCCGAAACACTCCTATGGGATGACAAAGTGCATTTTCGAAAGTTTCGGTAGCATTTCTAAGAAACACGTAGAGCTCGATGTTCACCCACTTTACCCTCCTTCATCTGGTTTAACTCTACCTTCTACATCATGTATCTTTTCCCCTTTCCCTGTGTTGTGGCTGAAGTACAACGCCCATGACATCAGCAACTTGTTAACCCAATTGCAACTGTGTTTAGGACTACTGACGGACGTTTGTCTTATCGTCAGGTTCTAACATGTTACGCTGCCTTTGATCCTAGCGCCTGACATAGGTACAGACAGAGAGAGGACACCGAAAGAGAGAGAGTGAGAGAGAATACAGGCAATTCTCGCACGTTCCTTAAGGAGAACGGGGGCATCTCCGGTATCTGGGTATATGGGATGGAATATGCTGATGATTTTGATGATGTTGATGATTGGCGCGACAGTTTAAAAAACCATAACCAACACGAGAAGTCTGGTGTTAAGCTGGCCTAAGCTTTGCCTTAACTTGGCTCATATTGTGCAATAAGCCAACTCACCAACACGGGGGGCTGCATACAAATGGGCTAATTTTTTTCTCGCTTTTTCGCTACACTTCAAAGCAAACCACCGACGCTTCAAGCGGCCGCCAAAGAACCCAAAAACACAAACCGGTTGCGGGTGTGTGTATAGAACTCGAGCCCCACTCCCTCCAACATGTATTCTCTCGACTATATACACCCCGAATCTACTCCCTCTCTCTCGTTCTCTGTCTCTCTCTTTCATAGCCCCTACTCCCTTCTCCCAGAAAAGAGCTTCTGCCTTTTGTTTTTGTGTGCGAATTCGCGTTTCGCATTTAGATGAATATTTGTCCACAAGCCACAAGAAGCAACCGAAACACCTACGATACCATATATACCCAGTAATATACCCGTTGACCGATCCCCTGGTATGCAGATCAAGAAATTAAGATTCAGAAATTGAGATTTAGTCAACGCTGCACTGCAGCAATAAATTCACAGGACAGGAATCAAAGTTATTACCCCGCGCGCGCTCAATCTCTCTTTCTCCCTCCTTCTCTGTTAAGTGGACTTCAGTCTCCACAGACGACACTTGACGAAAACGTCGACGACGACAACGCGTCTTCTAAGAATTTCAAATAGGTTAGTCAGACGCCTGTTCTCTGTTTCTCCTTACTTCCCTCCCCCTCTCTACGTATCTGTGATCTTGTCGGAACTTAGTTAAGCGTATCAGATCAGGTCGGGATTGCAACAAGCACTTGTTGGATTCCTTCTATGCTAATAATAATTCCTAATCTATAATCTAATATGCTTCTTCTTTATTTCATTTCTACAGAGTCACGCCGAGCATTTACCCTTTAAATGTGAATACTGCGCCAAACTGTTCAAGCACAAACGCTCCCGTGATCGTCATAAGAAGCTGCACACCAACGAAAGGAACTACAAGTGTCCTCACTGCGAGGCAGCTTTCTCCCGAAGGTAAGTGTTGGGCATATGCCAGGGCAGGGTAGGGGATTAAGCCAAAGGAATATCCTTTGAGCTACCAAAAAAGGGAAACAGAATGACCTAAGAGAGATTTCGTTATCTAACCTATAAATCCCATGAATTTTTCTTATCCCCAGTGATCATTTAAAGATTCATATGAAGACGCACGATATCCAGAAGCCATTCCAGTGCAGCATGTGCAACAGAGGCTACAACACAGCAGCCGCCCTAACCTCCCACATGCAGAAGCACAAGAAGAATGCAGCAATTCTAGCAGCTGGCGGAAATCCTAATGCACTCAATTATAGTCCACGCTCCACCGGATCAGCTTCCATTTCGAGCAATGGCAGCCTACACAAGCGTCGCTATGCATTGGCACTTGCCTCCGATAGTAGTCCCAGTCGCTTGGAGTATCCCAAACGCGCACGTGGTGTCCATGTGAATCATGGCAATCATCTAACTAGTGCATCCACACCGACACCATTATTACGCTGCAGCTATTGTCCCAAGGTGACGGAGTTCAGTAGCTTGGAGCAGCTCAATGCTCATCTACAAAGCGCACATGAACAGCAGGTGAGCCGAGGTTCCAGCAGTAGCACAACAACAACTACGACAGCAACAACAGCTCCAGGAGAAGGAGAGCAACAGCAGCAAGCGAATGGCTTTCAGCTGAACTGCGAGTATTGCACAATGAAGTTCGGCAACATAGCTCATCTCTTCCAGCATATGCGTGGTACACACTTGGATCGTTTAAGCAGTCCCAACTCCTATTATGAACACTTCAATCGCCTGGCCACAGCAGGCACATTTAGTCCACGCCTGGCACTGGAGCTACCCAAGATCAAGCAGGATATGTGCAGTCCACAGCGGGAGAAACCGGAACAGGATGTGCCCACCGATTTGAGCAGCAATAAGCGACGCACCATGACACCACCAGAGGTGCCACAGACAGCAACAGCAGCACCACCACAGTCCGCTGCAGCTGCTCCGCCAGGCATCTTCTTCTGCAATCAATGCAACGCGGGATTGCCGGACTTTGAGAGCTTCCGAAATCATCTGAAGACTCACATTGCCGAAGGCATGCAGCTAGTCTGTCCACATTGCGGCATCTGTCTGCCCGAGCAGAGCGAATATGAACGCCATGTAGTGGCCCATTTTCTGATCACCAGCTCCGAGTTTAACTGCAGCTCCAACTGTGGCAAATCTTTTGCCAAATCAGATGAACTACAGCAGCATCTCAACACTGAACATGTGCTCACCCTGCTTAAGTGTGCACTGTGCTCGGAGCTCTGTGAGACACGCATGGCTATGCAGCTCCATCTGGCCTGTGCCCATAGCCAGGAGACAAAGCTACTTCGCTGCAGCGCCTGTATGGAGCTATTTCGCAACGATACGGATTTCCATGTGCATGTCAAAACACGTCATCAGCTGGGCAATCCGCTGACAGGTGCTGCTCCTACAGGTGCTGTTCCTGGCACTGCTCCGGCCAATCCGTTGCAGTGCATGTTCTGTCGCGCTGTCTGTGCCTCCGAACTGGAGATGCACTTCCATTTGGCTGCCCATGCCAGACAATTCCGCTGCCCCTCCTGCCCCGAGACTTTCCATGTTGAGTTTCTACTAGATAGGCACATGCAGAGCCAACATGGCGGTCTTAAGGACAAGGAGCCCACATCACCAAACATGGGTAGCCTCTATGTCAACGCTCTGCTCCCACCACTAGCTGCTGCTGCAGCAGCTGCTGCCGCTGCCACTAACAACAACAGCAACCTGCACATTGATTACAATGTCGCCTTCAAGGGCCTATTTGGAGCTGCTGCTGCACCAGGTGCCGCTCAGCCGGCTAGCCAGAAGTTTTATAGTCCATTGCAAGTGGACACCAGTGGCCTAAAACCACAACAGTCACCACATCCAGCACTCATGTATGGCCTGAGTCAACGCTATCTGATGGAGATGTATGCGGCTAAGGCGACTTCTCCCGCAGCCAGTGCACCAGAGGTGCCTGTCCAACCTAGCCAGGTGAATGCCACAGCTTCCAGTGCCGGGAACAGCTATAGCTGTGGTATGTGCGAGCGTCAGGATTTGCGCAGCGAAGCGGAGCTGCACTCACACCGCAAACTGGCCCACAATCTGAAGACGGGCGTCAGTTTAAGATGTGCCTATTGCTCGGGCAACTTTAAGTCCAGGGCGGAGTTGGAACAGCACATGAAGAGTTGCCACAATTCGAGTGGCAAGCACAAATGTCTCATCTGTGACGAAATCTTTCCTTCGCCGGCCATCCTAGCCGAACACAAGCTACAACACTCTAAGGTGGGTCAGTCCGGAAAGTGCGCCCATTGTGGCCAGCAGTTAGAGCATGTGGCTGCATTTCGTGCTCATCTCACGGAGCATGGAGGCGATGGTAGTCTGCCGATGGCCTGTATCTGCTGCCGCCAGACACTGCACTCCGAGTTCGAGCTAAGTTTGCATGCCAAGTTCCATACGAAGTCGCCCAGCTCTGGCAGCCTGCAGGAGCCAGTCTGTGCCCTGTGCCTGGAGCCCTTGCCCGAGGCTGGAGAAACTGCCAAGCTCTGCGAAAAGTGTTGTCGCAAGCACAATCTCAATGGTAAACGTAGCAAGGAACCAGCTGCTGTCGCATTGCCTGCCGCAAGCTCTGCTGCCTATCTGGAGCATCGTTGCAATCTATGCAAGATGATTTTACCCCATGCTCAGAAATTGCAGGAGCATCTAGTGGAACACACCTTTGCTGGCACCGAGCAGCGTGGCTTCAATTGCTACATATGTTCAGCAGTCTTTACAGCACCCGCTGGCTTGTTGACCCACATAGCTGAGCATGGAGCACGTCCATATGATTGCAATCTCTGCCCGGAAAAGTTCTATTTTCGCGCTGAACTCGAACACCATCAACGCGCCCATGAAATGCGCCAGATTCCGTCACTACCAGGTCGAAATACCAACAGTGCTGCCACACAACAACCTAAACAGGAGCCACATGGTGCTAGCTCCACAGCCAGTTCTCCTAATCTAACACTCAGTCCCAGTCATGTCAAGCAGGAGCTATATGAATCAGAAACTGCACCTCCCTCGCCCAGCAACAGTGAAGCTCCTGCCCAAGATGATGAGGAGTACATTGAGGTGGAGCAGGTGCCGCACGAAGCACGCTCCGGGGAACTACTTTCATCTGCACATACTGAACGTTCTAGCAGCAGCGCCTAAGCATCAATTACCAAAGGGAAACATCAACAGTCCTAGAGCTCTCTAGGGATATCCCTGGGATTTTCAAGTATTTATTGAGGAACAAGCGGATAGATTTAAATTTAATGGAATCTAACCAATATAATATTTATATAGATAATATTTAAAGGACTGTTTCAAGGACTAACTAAAAAGATTTCCTTCACTTTCCTTTCCTATCATCTGCGCTCCTTAGATATACTCACTAGAAGAACCTATAAAAAGTAACACCATACCCTTTTGCAAGCTAGACTATGATTAAGTTTTGGTATAGATAATACTTCCCAAGCTAAACCCTTCATTGGGTATTAAAAACCATTCTGCCAATAGAAATTCAACTTAACCCTTGAAACTTTCACCCCTCACTATGATTTTCCTTGAAACAGTTTAGTATCAAAGAACATAACTATACACGTATATATATATTATATATCCCTTTTAGTAATGAACTAAGTTATGTAATAGTATTATAATACATATATATAAATATAATAGCTCTAATATATAATATATATGTCTATGGCTTAGTGTAGTCTCCCTTAGAACAACAACAATTTGTGTGTGATAATTTTTCAAAGATGAATTTTTGTCTTACTTTCGATTTCTGTTTATAATATGTAATATGAAATGAAGTTAATAATAATATGATATAGTATGACATATATATAGTATGATATATATATATATATATATATATAGTTTGTAATGTCTTAAGTTCAGTTAATGTTTTATATATATATATGTTAATTAGGACGCAATGCGTTTACTTCAGTATTTTATATATCATTTTATATTCACAGTATCCTAACTACAATTATAATGTTCATAATCATGATGATTATAATAATGATGATGATGATAATGATGATATATATATGATATATCTATGTCTTACATAAGCACCAAACATTTTTAATGTGTAGCATATAAAAAACATAAACTACAACAAATATTTAGAGTAAATAAAAAAAAAAAACAAGTTGAAACCAAAACAAAAAAAAAAAAATATCGCGTAATTTCTTTTATGGGTTTTACTTAGAAGTTTCGCCTGGAAAATCTGATAAGATTCTCTTCTTGGTTTTTTTTTATGGAAGCTGACGACATGCGTAATTCTTTGCCTCTCCTTCTTCCACTTCTTCACCTTCACCCTGCTGCCTTCACAGAAGGCTCTTCAACAATTTTATGGCAAATATTTTTGATGTGCTGTTGTGTGGCTCGCATACCGTGTAAATGCATAGCAAACCGGGTATGATAGCCACTTTTAGTCTGATTACTATGAGAAGCTTTATCTGTAATATGTTTCCCAGGCTAATAAAGATTAACCGAATGTTATTGAAATAGGGGAAAAAACATAGGGTATCTTCAGATCGTATATAATATGCGCACCTCTTTTTGCTGTTGCTGTTGGATTTCGGCGACCGCGACACGTAACAACCATAAAAAAGGTGCGCGCGAGGGTAACTCGTTTTAGGTTTTTGGAGACGATGACACACACCAACACACCACACCACACACACACACACATACACATACACAAATATAGACACAACAAATTGGCGCTGGGGTGATGCCTATCTGTAAGACCGGTGGCAATTATCTTTTGCTTGGCGAAAGATTACAAAAAATATATAAAAGAAGCTTTTGCTGTGGTTTGCTGCTGCTGCTGCTGCTGCTTCTACTACTACTACTACTGGTTGGTTTCCTAGAATGAAATGCAGTTGTTTGCTGCTAATCCTCATCCTCACACATACAGGTAGAAGCAAGAGCCTTTTCAGCAAGTATCAACAAACAGCACCCTCCAACTTCTTAGAAACAATTGCAAATAAATCGCATTTAATAAATTGCCGATCTAAATGCTGCACCTGTCTCCGTAGGCGCAATATCTCTAGAACTTCTAGTTGGCTTTTTGTATTGTCGTCGGCAATCATCACAAATCAATAAAAATGTTTATTATCAGCAATTGGTTCAAGTTGCGTCTACACTTAAACACCGGCAGTAGTTAATTAGCGCCATGCTCGGAATGCCAACGCGTTCAAACTTGAACGTTCGATGGATGGCAAAATAAAAGAAAAAAAAACCTGAAAGAATCGCCAACAACAACAAACTTAACAAGTACAAATAATGCAAGTTAAATACACAAGAGCTGCGCTTAACTGTTTAGTTCAGTATTAGTTCCAATCAATGAATCACTTCTATTCATACAGTTCCATTGATCGTTTACTAGTTCGCTAGTTAAATAAAGTTCACTTAACAGTGAACCACTTAGCAAAGGATAGATAGGAACGCTAGATAGGAACTAGCACGTGTTTTCAATATTAAATCGATAACAATGAAAGCTTAACGATTAATAAACACCTTTAGCAAACAGCAAGGGTGCCACTTAGTTCAATTTTTTTTTGCAAGAAAATAAAACTGAACGAATCAGCTCAACACTATGCAAAAAATAGTTTTCAGTTCGAACTATTGCTACAACTGCCAGTCCATTGATCATTTTCGCTGCCCGCCCAGACCGCCAGGCGCGTCTTTTACTTCAACTGAAATTGCATTTTGCTTCTATCTCTCTCTCTCTCTCATACACACATACAAACGTAGATACGCATGCTGTATATGTATTTGTGTATGCGCTCTTTCACACAGTTTCCGCGAATTGTTTTTTTTTCTCTCTGCTGTTACCCCTCACTTCCTCCCTCACTCTGCTGCAACGTTTCAGATTGTTTTGTTTTATTTGCCGCCGCAGAAAACGTCACCAATATGTCCAAAGCTGTTGAAACTAAATCGGAAACCGGCCACCTCCTCGAGTATCACGCATCGATCCGTTTGTCGATTTATTTCTTGGTATGTGCGGCATTTGACAAGTTTTTACAGCCAATAGCACAGTGGTTATAAATCTATTGTACTTGCAATGAAAATTAAAGCTAATGAGGCTTATATTGTGCCTTTTAAATTGCACAAGTTTAAACTTGTAACTTTAACAGTTTTGGCACCACTGTGCGGCGTTTGAAAGTCTACCGCACAAAGTGAGTGGCAAGTGGAGCAACAGCAGCTAGTGACATCGCTTGGCTGTTTGGCGACACATTAGCAGCTACTTCCAAGTCTTCAAGCCCCACTTTTCCTCTCTACCAAGTTAACTTTAAGTGTTGGCCTTCGCCTGGTAAAGACGCTTCGCCTAATCCCTGTCGCTTACCCACACCATAAACCGACTGCAATTGTGGCATGTGAGCATCTAAAACATTTGGAAAAGCGCTGCAGGCCATAAGAGTTGAGGTTTGTTGCTGTTGTTGTTATTGTTGTTGTTGTTGTTGAAGCTAAGCGCGCGCGTTACATTGACAAATGAAGAGCAGAGATGCCCGAGACGTCTACATATTTGGCCAAATGATGCTGATGCTGATGATAATAATGATGAAGATGATGCTGTTGCTGTTGCTGCTCCAATGGCAAAATAAACACCTTAAAATATAAGGCAGCGCCTCATAATGGATACAAATGATGATGGAACTAACTGCAACTGGGTGAAGGATGGACATCAGTCTAACAGAGACAGATCAGATCCTAAATGTGGCAAAAGTGGTACTGGTGGCAGTTAGACATGAAGCCAGGAACTGGGTAAGTGACTGAGAAATGGTTTCACATGGCTTATTAAACAAGAACAAAACAAAAGTGAAAAATGCTTTCGGTTTTCACTTTTTTTTTTTGTATCGTTTTTTCCTTTCTCTAGATTTTTGCAAGGGTAGCGAATCCTCCCACACACCGTGAGAGGGCAAATGTTTCCTTCCGGTTTGGCATAAAACGAGGGAGCAAAATGTGTGCCAAACATGCGAATGTAATGCTCCAGGCCACCCCCTTACTTCTCTCTCTCACTGTTCCTGCAGCTATTTCATATATATATAAACCTCATTACGAGCTTATTAAAGTGATTTACCGTTGCGCATCATTTGGGGGTTGTGATTGGTGTATAAAGGACATAACAAGGATGTGTATAAACATGCATAAGCATGCTCTCAATGTTGATGATGCTGGGAAACTGACTTTAAAAGCGCCATTTAACAATATCCGTTGTCAATAAGGATATAAATTCAAAGGATACACTTCAATTTCGAGTATGGCGTGCGAATTTCTCATGCTTGATGGATGAGCATTTAGTAAGGATATAAATATAAATATATATATCTATATATATATATATATAATATGCAAATATGTCTAATGGAACTACTTAGTCTATATTCATATCAATATGTGGTATGGGTTGCAGCAGGAGTAGAAGTTGGAGTTGGAGTTGTGTCCCGTCAATTAGCTGTCACTTCCTGTGCCTCAATTGAAACATTCTGTCTATCATAATTTTTGTTTTCTTTTTTTTTTGTTTCTCTTGTCTCATTTGAGCCCTAACTAATTAAGTGACCCCCCACTCCAGTTACATATCCAACTCCGACTTCATTTCCATTTCCATTTGCAGCTTCTGTTTCTGTTTCCATTGCGGAGTCGCAGCTTTAGGTTCATCTTCATAGGCGCTAATTCAATTAATAATGATCTTTTGCTTGGCACGCGTGTAGTTTATCACATTAATTATGATACAGATCTTTACATATATAATTTCTATATCATCATTATCAACATCATCATCATCATCATTATCATTATGTTTATGTGTCCCTAGCAAGTAGTTTTAATTATGCAATTAGTTGTTTTTATGCCAAACGCACGAACTACCCACATTAAACGACTTTAGATACTTTTAGCTTTAGATAAAGCATAGATAAAATATGTAGCTATCAGCTACAATTATAGCAATAGATAAATATAGTTAAAGCTATAGCTGCAACTATAGATACCTCTGTATTGATATGCATATACACATAAAAGATACATTGACAGCTGCAGATACATATGAGATTACAGTCGGAGATACATGCAGCATACTGCGTCTCTTTCATTGGCTGTGCCACAGGTATATATATAAAATAAACATTTGTGTGTTTATATGTGTGTGCGTGTGTGTGTGTGCGTTGCGCTTGGTGTTTATGTAAAAGATTCGTGGCAGCTATCGGCAGCTGCTTATGTAGGCACTCGGCTTATGTATCTGTATCTGTAGCTCGTTCTCTAACCAGTGCTGTGTATGTGTGTGTATTTATGTATATATGCACATATATTTATGTGTATGTGCATGTGTATGTGTATTTAAGGCGTGGCATGGGTGACTGAGCTACATTTCATTTGTTGAGGCAAATGCAAAGGAGCTCAGCTCAGCACGCAAAACTATACATAGTATAGAGATACATATAGTATATATATATATATATAGTCCGGTATTCGCGTCTACTCTATGCCTACTTTATCTATACCTATTTAATATTTACAAACAAATATCATAAGCCCATAAATCCCACAGTTTTTATTGCCTCACTCGAACCTAATAACCTAAAAGGCAATAATACAAAGTCCTGCACCCAGCATCAAATCTCCCACAGCATGGCATAGCCCTGCACCGAACAATATCCTAATGTAAACAATGACCCATAGTGTGACATGATCCCACATTAAAGTGCTAACTATAATTTAAAAACTTTAATATAAACATAAACCCAAGACGAGGCAAGATTGAGGCATTGTGAACTAAGTTTTGAGTTATCTTTGAACCTGTTAAGTTATAAAACTAAATCTTATATGCTATATCGATAACGTTGATCCAAGTTAAATAAGAACTTATTGTTAGCCCGACTCGTTTTAATTAAAATATTAAATACATTAGTATATATAAAGTATATACTATCAGTCTATCTCCCTTAACCCATGTACCACCAATTATTTATTGCATGAACCTTTCAGGGTTCTCTGCTCTGAATATAACAAACTCTACAGAGTTATCAGTGCGGATTTAAACTTAGAAACTAACAAAAATATATATGTATATACAAATATATACATATATAACTGTAGAATATAGTTATATGAATGAGGAATTCTATAAAATATTATTTATAAATATTGTTAGCTATAAAAACTTAGCAAATTTATAATATATATTTTAAATTTTGTAAGAAAATGTTTGGCATACTTTATGTAGAGATTCTGAAGATAGATACTTAAATTTTATATACTTAAGGCACTTCGATTACTTAGTATATAGTACATATTCTTAGTATATAGTATATACACTAAGTATGTACTAAAGCAGTTAAAATACTAAAGATTCTACAGATATTTGGCATCATTTTAATATGTCGCAGCATTTGCATGCGGGAGATACTAAGTGAATGGAGAATACATGGAATAGTTGGAATACTTCTATGATAACTGGAATGATTGGAATGCTAAGAAAATTTTAATATGCTCGGATCAATCTGTATTGCACTATACATAGATTGCCAAGGTGACTATCTAATCCATGTTACCCAGAGTAAACTTAACATAACAAGTTCTCGAAATAATGTATAAGGAACCATAATTATTTATATACAATTTAGGTATTCAAAGGTTTCCAATAACTTATTATTATCTATATATATAGAACTATACATATATAGTAGATAAAAGTTTAGTTAATATTTAGTTAATCAAGAATTAAGATCTCTTAGTGCAGCCTGGATATGAATGACTTCTGCCCCATCTTTGAAAGCTCTCAAACTGAAATCTTGAATCGTATTTTCATTTCCATTTTGCAACCCTAAAAGGATGATATTCACATCCTTTCCCAGCATTTGGTCGCCCGCTCTCAGAAATATGATCTTTTCGTTTTGATAAGAAATTGAGGAATTGAGGCGCAGAGCGACAACAACAGCAACAGGAACAGGAGCAGCAACAGCATCAGCCGTAAGAAAACGAAGCAAAACAGAAGGAAATGCTTTGGGCTATGGCTCCCCATTGTCTTTAAAGGACCTTTTTGTGTATATTTTGTGTATGCCTTAAGGTCTTATCAAGTAGACCAAAACTTGGTACCTATCTCCCTCTCATTCTTGCTCGCCCAACACCCTTCCCTTTCACGCACTATGTGTTTTGTCTCTGTCTTTCAATCGCCATGTGGTAATATAATACTTTTGCTTTGCAGCTCCTTTTTAATTTTTCGCGAGAATTTAAGGCGGAGGTGCCTTGGTGCCTTGATCCTGGCATTGCCTGGCTTGGCACGGATCTAAGCCCAGATCCTTATAATGCTATCCTTGCTATCCTTACTGCTATTATTGTGTGTCAGCAACTTTTTAAATTGCGCATAAAAACAAACCGCCCGCAAATGCTTACAAAACAACACAATCTTTCATGCCTCCTACTTGTGCCTCCTCATCCTGGTATGCCGTCTCCTTTGTTATAATTTGCTGCTTCTACTGCTGCTGCTATTGCTCCTTGTGGCTGCTGCTGTTTTTGGTGACGCCCTACACGTTCTTTAAATGCCAATCAATCAACTGCACGACGATCCATATCCAATATCGATTTACATAACGCAATTGCGGCACGTTTTTGCTTTAAATTCAATTGAAACCACAATTGGGAGCAGGAACTAGAAGCAGTAGGGGATCGACCTTATAGATAGACCTTTTTCTTAAAGATCAATAACAGTTTGTGTGTAGATTAATTGCATTACCTATTTCTATTGTTATTCTTCATAATTGATGTAAATATTATTATCGCCCTACAAAATATAATACTTAAGAGCCAAGGGTAACCTGAGTAGATTTATCCCTAGACCTCTTTGGGTCTTAAGAAATGATTGAAACCAGTTAAATAACGGACATAATGATATCTATTAAGTATGCAAACTATTTCTACACCTTCTTCACATTCTTATTTATACAAAAAATTCGATTTGTTCCCTGAACTTATAATGTGCAAGAATTTCCTATATTTCTCCTAGCTGAAAAGTTTTCTCTATATTTCTCCGAGAAGAAAAAGTAATCTAGAAAGGTGCCACAATAACAAGTGGATTGTCAAGCAATTGTCGAGATATCCTTGACAGTATCATGATAAATCATATCTTATATCTACCTAAACATAATCTTATATGCCATTTACCTAGCTAGACATACTAGATAGACTGAGCAGAGACGAAGTTGGCAATTAAGAATACAAAAAGCTAGTTTCTTTAAATGCTAAAATCTACAGCAGATGCAGAAGAGGAATATGTTTGTATATATATATAGTTTTATAGAGGCTGAGGCGTTGCGTAGTTAATGGAGTCAATGGACGCTATATGGAACGATGGTGTTATAAGTATTACATAAAGTGTTGACTTACACAAAAGATGCCCAAAGCTGCTGCTACTGCTGCTGTTACTTCTTTTGCTGTTGATGTGACGATGGGGTAAACGTTTCGGTAGAACTCAGAACCTTCATTAAATTTTGAACCAGAATTTTGTGGTAACTTGTTGTACACTAGCCTTTTATGACCCACACACAGTTTCTGGCTTTTTTTTTTAACACATACACATACACAAAAAAAAAAACAAAAAAAAAACAAATGAAATTTCACAATTTGCTTGGATCTGCGCCCGCTCTCTTTCTGTCTCTGTCTCTGGCTTTGTCCCTGGCGCTGTCCAGATCCAAGTCCAGAGTGCGTTTTGACCTCTTGGCGCGTACGTGCCTGGCCTCAGAGTGTGACAAACTGGTTGTAGTTACTATTGCTGTTGTTGTTATAGTTGTAGCCAACATTCTTGTTGTTGTTGTTGCTTGTGTATTTTTATGACTTAATGCCGCGCACGCCGCGCAATTTCAATTACAGGCCAGGCGGCGACCCAACTAAATACAAGTAGTACTTTTAGTAGAAGCAGCCACAAGTGGAGTTACGACCAGTTACATATTACGTTATGTTCCTCTAGTTTTATATTTGGATATGTATATGTGGAGCAGCAAAACAGACACTTTCATTAGCCTGATGTTCAGCTGTAAAATTGTTGCACGCGCCCTTAACTCGAAGAGTTGCCCCCGCGCCAGGTGCCAAATTTGACGCATAATTTATGCGGCATGGTGGAGCTTGTAACGGAAGTCATTGCCAGCTGCGAAACAGGTAACTGGACTATGAGGATGACCTCCAGTCTAACCTAGGCGCGTGTCGGTGTTTATTTTGTATATATGTATGTTTGTCTAGCTGTAACTTAATTTTGGTTGAATTGGTTGCATGCATTTTTGATGTTTTGCCGCCGTCTTTGAATTTAATCAACAGCCATGTAAAAAGCAAACAGAAAAAATTTGAAATAATCAAATGCAATTGCTTGAAGGTTCAACCTGTACCCAATAAGACAACTTACACTTTAAGTTGAGTTTACCGTTGCAGCATCCCACATTGATTTTATGCAAAACTTCATCGGAACTTTGCTTGATATTAGATTAAGCAATAGCAAAGTTAACAGCAACAGTTATTACAGAGCTTAATTAACTATATATTTTTTATTTGACACTTGTTTTAAATGATTTAAATGTAATTTATAAAATGCGCGCCATATTAAGAAAGTGATCAGCTGGCCTAGATTAAGTGTGGCCGTATATTAAAAAATATATATCGATGTATAAGCAATTTAATTGCGTTAAAGTGCTCCTGTAAGCGGTAACATGCTCTTTCTGCGTTAACATCTCACCTTGCGTTATAAGCTCATTAATGCGTAAACATTACTTATTTTTTCTACAGTGTTTCGACACCAGTTGTGTAAATTTAAAGCTTATAACAATAAATATTTATTTAAGAGTTTATAATATATCTTATTTGATATGAATGCAGTACAATTAACATATTTTTATGTATAACATAACAGAAACATATCGAACGATCTGGTAGCACTCTGAAATCATTGTTAAGTTGGCTGCGAAAAGTTAACATGTACTAATCGAAATTCGATAATAGAAGCTCTCTTCGAACTCTTCATTCGAAAAAAAAACATTGAACGGGACGGACGCTAAAATGCAGAATTAAAGTAGTTGTGGGTGTTTATTAGTGATTTTGTACGCGCCCGCGCATCTATAACAAACGTTAAAGAGTATGAATAAGGAAGTCACGCACAAAATCAAAGAATAACACACGCAAAATACCATAAACATATATATTTTTATACGGCATACGTATTTACATTTAACAAACGTGCAATTTAATTTAAAATTGTAAATTAACAGGCAAATCAATTTCAATATACGTTAAACCATAATTAATATGAGTTATCCATTCATGATGTTTTCGTGCGACTGCTTGAATTTTATTGCCACCTTGCCGCAGCCGCAGCTGCAGCACAGCATCAGCACTAGCGGTATAGGAGCAAATAGCAATGGACAAAACAACAATAGGAACAACATTAATAATAATAATAGCAATAATATTAACGGCACTGCCGCGGCTTCTACTGCTGCTTCAAGCAAAGGACCCGGCGATGCAGACCTAGTGCCGTTTCTTTTTAAGGAATTTATTGAAAAATGTCCTAGGGATTTTCCTTATTTTAACAACTTTGTGGATTTCTTCAACCATGTAAGTTAAATGCCATTCATTTATATTCATGTAGTAAATACAATACACATACAGAATTGTATATATATATATATTATATGTGTGTACGCACATACATTTAGATGTGTACATATGTATGTATTTTATTTTAATTTTAAGCATTCTATTCGTATTCTCCTTTATGCGCAGCGTAACAATTTTCCACGCAGCATAGAGCCCAGCAACAATGCTAGGGCCTATACACATACATACATTTATATGCTTCTGTGTGCGTTTTCATATGTATGCGTGCGTGTATATGTGTATTATCGTTCTTTATGCCGGCAGACCGTTGCTTTGCCGCTGCTTTTGCCTCTGCCTATTCTTGCCTTACCGCATACACAACATAGCTATGTATGCGATAGTGAAGAAGTGTGCAAGCAGAGGAATCAAAAAAAAAAATAGGGTCATTCATGAGGCACATACAATAACTGCGCCTTTGTAAAGATTTGGGACTGAACAAAATGCCTTTTCCTTTTTGCCTGACAATTGGTATATTGCTTTTTGGTGTATTTTTCGTCACATACACACATGCATACATATAGCCGAACGAACACCTATGCTTGCCTTTGCTATAGATAGGTATATACATATATATTTATATATATATATATACACTGCTTGCTTTTGCCTACACCTGTTTTGCCTACTCCTTCGCAGCACCCTGTATTCAGTTCTCTTATTTGTATGTATGCCTGTAGCATACTCCTCGTATGTTGCTTGCTTCTTTGCTTTTGCCTTTAGTTTCTTTCTTTACTGATCGCGCGCCGTATTTTTAGTTTTTCCGCTTGCTTTCGTTTTGATGCGGCATTATTTTATTTTATGCGCCTCTCTATCTCTCTTTCTATCTTTTATATACTATTTCCATTTACACAATGATTTATGCGCTTTTGCTTTTCATTTGCCCACGCCCAATATACGCCCATCACGCCCCCTTTGCCATGCAATTTGCATAATTTCATACAATTTTCTACCACACAATAATGTCAGGGGGTTAAGTGAAGTCATCAAGGCAATTTTCATATAAATACGCACGTATATGCAAACACACACACATATACATATATATATATTTGCTCTCTGTGTAAATCTCTCTCTCTCTCTTAATTGCTCTCTTAATATGTAGATCTTGTAAAAATCCTTTAGTTTGTGTTTATTTTGTTTATTGTTATTAACCTACATATTTACCACTTTCTGAATCATTTTGAAAGCCTTCAAAAAGAAAAAACTGCCTGTTGATAGAGAAAGAAGACAAATAAATAATTAAAAAAGAAAGAATCGTTTTTTTTTTAGTTATTTAATTAATAAATATTTCCACATATAAATGGATGCTCTGAAAAGCGAAATCCTATGGGGGAAAACAAGAACAAAATTGATATGATATGTGAAATAATAGTTATAAATATAGTATATCTAACAATATCTAATAAAAGTAACCTAATTTTTATTGAAATTATCTTTTTATTACATTTCTTTTTCACATTTAATTTCTGCACCATCACAGACCGTTCTTAAAAATGAGAAATAATAATTGTTATTTTTTTCTTTGATAATTTAATCTTAATTATTTTTTTTTGGCGATGATGACTTTGCCCAAAAAAAGAAGAAAGAAAAGAAACAGCGCTTTAGAGAAAGACGAAAGACGCAAACTCGCTAAACAAAAACAAAACAAAATAAAATTTTTTTCTACTTGTATATATATATATGTGTGTGTGTGTGTGTATATATATATTTATATACATATCAATTTATATACATATATATAAATATATATGTATATATGTGCTTTCAAGGTTAAATCAAACAACAGCTGTAGTCTTTCAGTTTGTTTGTATTTTGGTCTGTGCCTTTGTTTCTTGGCATGTGTATGTATGTATGTATGTATATTGCCGGGACCGGCTGCACGTGTCTCATGTTGACAAGCACTGTAGTGCTGCTAAAACTGTAGTAGAACTTTAACTTGTGAATAACATATGTATAACATATCTATGTTAGCATGCAAGTGCATATTATACTATTGCATACATACATAAATGCATAGATGTTTTGCCATTGCACAAGTCAATCGACATCTACCAATCGCCCACCGCAAGCGACAATCAATACCCCCTGTATATTGCACACCCATTGCCCCCCTCCCTCTCTTACAATAATACTTGTAGGTGGATTGATTTGCATTATGCGTCTATTTTGATGGAAATTGTATTGTTATGCATTATTATTGTTATTGTTATTTGTTCTGTTGTTGCGGTCTGGAGATCGTGCAAAAGTTCTTCTTGTTGCTGTTTTTGCTTTGCACCCACTTGAAAGGCGCTGAGGCGTACAACAACAACAGCTATGACCACAACAACAATAGACCATAAGTGTTATTTTGAATAATTCAAAGCGCAAAAGAAAACAATAATACAAAAAAAAGGAAAAAAGAGAAGAAAACAAAAAAACAAAACAAAATAGCACGGGCAAAGCGAATATTCAAATACATATCGTCCCATACACAAATACATATGCAGTTATATATGTGTGTATAAATATATATATGTATGTGTATGTATGTACATACTTATATATATGTATATATGTACATACTTATATATATGGATATATATATATGGTATATATATACATAAATATGTATTTTCTCTCTATATAGAGCCCAAAACGGAACGCTTTTAGAATAAATTACGAAACTGCCGACAAACACACAAACGAAGCAAAGAAGGAAGGCAGCAAAAGCAGCAGCAGCAGCAACAGCAGCACCAAAATACTAAAAAGAAAAAAACCAACAGCAGCAGCAGCGGCAGAAAAAAAAAAACTTGTTTATACATTTTGTTGTATAAACAAGTTTTCGAGATTTCCAAATGCGACCGATGGCCAGTAATACATATATATAAATATATATATATATATATATAAAAGGTGGAAGGGGTGCCCGATGTCGGCATCGGCATCGGCATCGGCGTCGGCGTCGCTGTTCAGTCAACGAGAGGGAGTTGAGTATGTAGGGCAGGGTATAGGAACAGGGCACAGGCTCCCGCTCTGTCGTCGCCAGAGAACAAACAAAAGCAGCAGTTGACAAGCAACTTCTCTCTGCTTACCACCGCCCGCCTTGCCCCTTGCTGCCATACACTCTGTACCTCTGACTCTGCCCTTTAACAGCTTCCACTTTGCTTTGTGTTGATGTGTAGGCCTCATTTGGTTTGTTTAAAGTATGAATTTATGCATAAAATTTTGAGTGTTATAATACAACAAAATGTTGTCTGGTAGCATTATAAATAAATCCATATTTAACATGCAACAAATAAACAAAACAAATTTAACAACAAAAAAAGAAAGAGAAAAAAAAGAGACTCGCGCGTGTAGATTATTACATTTATACATTAGATAACAGAGATTATTAAATATATTTTAATAAAAAAATTAAACATTAAGGAAACTGCTGAATGCATTTAACAGCGGAAAGCAACAAGCCATTTGCTGTTATTAACAGTGATTGTTCCTTGAACAATAACAGAATTGCCGGCAAATGTAGCTTTACATATATTACACACACACACAAACATACACACAAACATACATACATACATACATATACTATGTAAGTGTGTATAAACTCTTATCAAGTATTTAGTTTTGTCCAGTCGAACACATAACACCCATGGTAACACTAAACTCACGCTACAATCGTTTTTCTAGGTTATCAAACGGTAAAAACGACGGCTAAGCAACAACAATACGACAATGTATGCGCTTTGCGCTGACGTCGATGTTAACGTCAACGTAGACGTAGAAGTAGACGGCGATGTCGATGTCGATGTCGCATCAGTTTGTCGCTTACTTCGTGTTTTAATTGATTTATTTATGATGAGCTTCATAATTATATATATACATATATATATATATATATATATTTATATATAGTTTTCGTTTTTAATTTTTGTTTCATTGTCTTCGCCTGACGTCAATATTTCGACGCACCTGCAACGGCGAATTTAATTTATTCGCCGTTGCAGCTTACAAATGCAATTAGCATGACTAAAAACACTTTATAAAAATATGTTTTAATTGAGCAAACAAAAAACAAGTTTGATAAAAAAAAATATATAATATAATATTGACAACAAAGTCAATGTGAAAATGATATACTGACTACACTCTGATGTATATTAATAGCTATGCATAAGTAATATAGTTATATATATTTAGCTTAATTTAAAGTCGAATAATCCTTTTATAGTCGACTCACGATTAAGTCGCTAATACACTTACCAGACCTCTCATTAGTATTAAAAACAAAATGAAAGAAAGAGATAGATACATAGATAGAGAGAGAGTAAGGGAAATGTATATTAAATGCAGTAAAGTGCAATACTCTATAAATAGGTATTATCAAAGCTGCAGTAAGAAGTACTATAAGTGCAGCACATAGCAAAAATAGTAAATGATAAGGGTAAATGAATGAAAACGGGAGTTAAACCGCTTTTGAAGCTGTTATCAGCTACAGTTCAGCTACAAAATGCAGTGACTGTAAAACTAAGCTAGCGATTGCAATTTTTATCAACAACACAACAGTCAGTGGCTTTAAAACTATTAATACTTTAATAATCAAGCATTTTAGCAAATCGTTTAAACTGATTAACACATATATATAGATATATATTATACATTAAATTAAACTCTTAATTTGCACATTTAGTCAACAATAACAACAACTATTTATGACATAATGATTATTGGCATCGATTTCATAGAAATATTATTATACATTCCTACTATATCCATCTGTTGAACAAAATTTGAGCAATCTAAATAACAACAAATTTGCTTAATACACAAATATTTATAAATTTCCGCAATGCTTCAAGTCCAAAGTCACAGCCCATTGCCCATGTTATCGATAACACTTCAGTTTAATTTATTATAAAGGGGGGGGGGAGGCTAAAGTGTTCTCATATATAAAAGCTATAAGGAAAAGTAAAGCATCAACAGCAAGAACAACAACAACAATAATAATAATAATAATAATAATAAACAACCCTAAATCTACCGCAAGCTACAGCTGTCAATGTCACAGTTTGGAAGCAACTGCTCTTAGCTGTTGCTGCTCTTAGTCCATACAGCATTGATTTACTCTCTTTTGTTCTCTCGTTCTCTCTCACTCGTTTACTGGCACGCGTGTCACTTAATTGAAAACCAATGTTAATCTTTAACAAATTTAACCTTGAAGCTAACAGCAATAGACATTATAAAGAAGCTCACTACTCAACTCCATCTGAAAACATATACCGAGTTTTACTTAATTATCATGTGGTGTGGGGGGGGGGGGGAAGGCGTCACATATCCAATGTATTGTTGCCATTTAATTTAATGAGCAATAACAGCGCATTGTTAAACTTTAACCCCTCTTAGTTGATTTGTGGACTGTTGCACATGGTCGGTTGAATGGAAGGGAGCGGGGAGTATGGTAACCATGCAGCCATTGGCCAGTAAGCACACATGCACCGAATGGTCATCATTACCAGTGCTGCCAATTTGCATGTAAACAAAACTATAAATTCACAAATGTTGTGCGCGCTTTAATGTCGCTAAAAATAAACTACTGAAAACGAGCAACAACAACAGTAAAATCAACAATTATATAATCCAATAGAAAATGAAAACACCTTTTGGCTGGCTATCGCAGATATTTCGTATATTTTTACGAGAAATTTTATTTTCGAGCTCTTTTAATTATTTGCGTGTGTAAAATCGGACTATGATTGCGCCAGCGAACATTGCTATGATACACGACCAACGTAACACACAGGAAGGATAGATGGATGGATGGATGAAAGGAGGGTGTGGAGGGGATGTGAGTAGGTATTTCGTCGTTCTTCTCATGTTCTCTTCTATTCAAAACACATATACACATGCACGCATAAACTTATATACACGTTTAGACTGCGTGATTTAAAGGGGTTTGCATTTTGCCTGCTGCGTCGCCCCTTTCACATACAAAGGCAGGCACTCACACATAAACACATAATCAAAAATATGGCTGCTTTGCGCGCATAAATGTTTACTTCTAAAAAACAACAACAACAATAATAACAACAATGGCGCCGAATTTGTGTCAAATGTGCGGCCTGAGATTTGTTTGACTCAAATAAACATAGAAAAAAACAAGAAACAAAACAAAACAATACTAAATAAACATACAAACAAAGCAGCATATATATATATATATATATATATATATATATATATACATACATACATACATACATATACATATACATAGCAGTATGCATAATTTAAATCTAAGCAGATAGCCAAGAGCATATAATAAAAGTTTGACAGCAGCTTGCAGTTTAACAGTAACTGTAACAGCAGCTTACAGTTTAATAGTAACTGCAACAGCAGCTTACAGTTTAACAGTGACTGTAACATATGTTATTTGATAACAGCCACTGCATTTGCTTAACAAAAGTCCTTGATGCAATCTATATAAAAAAATTAGAAAAACAAAGCTTTTAAAAAAGTAAACATGAAAACATATACAATCAAAAAGACGCTTATCGAATCTTAAGGTAAAGTCGAAAAGAATAAAAACAAAACTACAAAAAAGACGTAAGGTAAATGTCAAGCGAAAGAGCGCAAAAAAAAGATGATCTCATATTATAAACTAACAATTAACAATGGCAGAGTTAAGCACACATATGCCTCTGTTTGTATATACAATTTGAGTTACAAACACAACAGACATAACATAGAGCTATATATATATATATACGATGAAGGCTCTATTGCCATATCTTTAACATATACATATAAATACATATACATATACATATAGGCCCGAGTCGCTAAACAAACAACAACACGCTGTACTGACGTCGACGTTAACAAAATTTGTTTGTCAAAGTTTTTAGATAACGCCACGCCCAGACCGCCCCATAACCCCACTACCTATATATATATATAGTGTTGGTAGTATATCTAGTCGCGACGCCAATCAACTTTGAGCTAGGCGAGACAATTAAAACCGGACCCGGTCCGCAGCCGGTGAGCAAACAAAGTTGCGCTTAATTTACTGTTATGAGCAGCATTTTACCCCTCCTACTCCTCCCTCCTTCTAAATGTCTACTGTACATGTGCGTGTGTATTGTGTTGTGTTGTTTTAATATAGTATATGCCTAATCAGAGTGGATAAGTATGAGAGTGAGAAATGTGGTGGGTGGAAGGACCTAAATGTCTACTGCTTGTTGATCTATTGGGGGTTTTTTTATGGGTTAGGTTGGGGATGTAGTGTTTTCGAGACACTGCCACCCCTTTTCAATTAGTAAGCAACAAGAACTGTTACTCATTAATGGTCGATGGGGGGGGGGGGGGGGAAATGAGCGAGCCTAAAGCCAATGCGCGAAGTACTGTTTGGGTTTTGTGTCTTATCAGATTTTTAATTTGTTTTCAAACGACATTGAAAGGCTACAGAGATAGACAGCAATTTGATAAGAAAGCAAAACTAAAGAAAAACAGAAAAGAAATATAGAAGAAGAACATATTGTAAAGAGGGTTATTATATAGAATCTGTGTTTTTTTTTAGTATAATCTTATATATACAAATATTTTAGGGAAAATTTCTATAGACACAACACAGTTAACAGAAAGTTTGAGTAGCACTGATGAAATTCCCTGATCGCATAGTCAGCTGTCGTTAGTCATTTATGGATTAGACCATATATAGACAGAATAGCTATGCTTGAGTGGATTATGGCTGCTGGAACGAAAGCCGTCATAAGTCTATTATCATGGCCAGTTTGCATTTTGGCTAATATTTGCTAACCATCTTTGATAAACAAGTTTAATATTGCTAGACGGAAAGGCGATAGTAGATTGTAGTGTGCGTTTGTATATTAGCTAATATATATGTATATAATTGAGTGTGTGTGTGTGTGTGTGAGTCACATTAAATTGTTGGTAACAAACACAAAACGAATCGAATACATAAAAACCAAAATAATTGCAAATCGCTCGATGCTTAAAGGGCAGCTTGCGTTGGATATCGACATAGCTACTTGGTGTTGCTTCTTCTTCTTCATCATCATCATCTTCTACTTCTTCTTCTACTACTTCTACTCATCATACTCATTTTGAGCATCGAATCATCAACATCATCTGGAGTCTATGGCCCAGTTCCCCAAACTGTCTCATGTTGTTTATGATAATGGTTGTTGACGATGAGGCAAAAAATCGACAACAAAAACAAAATAAAGATTAATTTGTCGACTAAGCTAATACCCTATAATCAGTTATAAACAAATCTATAACACCCTTTTTATAACCGTATAATAAAATAAACTCTGTCAAGATCTTAAATAGAACTGAAACTGATTAGATCAATGTATAACGTCTGACAGCTGCTGAGTACAGTATACACCCTTTTAAAGTTGTTTTTTTTTTATTTTTTATAATGGGTATTGAGTGTGCAAAAATACGGTAAAAAAAATGGTATTGTTAGTGTATTGGTGTGCCGTTGGATTAGAGCGGGTATAGGCAGAGCTGAAGAAGAAGACTAAGTCGCGCCCTAAAGCAAAACAGAAAAACAACCGAAAAAAAGCGCTCACACATACATACATGCACAGTGAGAGACACACGCACTAATACCAATAAAGAAGCATAAAAAAATAATAATAAAAATAAAAAAAAGAAAAACAAAAACAAAAAATAGAAAAAAGAAGGCAGGCAAATCTATAAGAGATTATTTTCGTAGTTTCTTTTGTGCGTTGATTTGTTTACAACTTATTTTCTTTTTTGGTGGCTGATGAAACGAAAAGAAACGAAACGTATGAAACGGGTCGGGCCGGGCCGGACGATGGACAGACAGACAGTCGGAACGAAGCTCTGAGACCCGACGAGTTATCACACAAAAAAAAAAAAAAAAAAAAAACAATAAAAAACAACAACAACAACATAAAGAAGAGCAACAAAAAAATAGAAAAGTAAAATTTTTAATGAAAATAGAAAACAAAACAAGGCAAATGCGTCAAACGAACGTAAAGTCACAAAATTTCATTGCCGAAAGGTGCGCCAAGAGTTAATAATTACGTTCAAGCTAATGATAATGATGTTTATAATGAGTAGCGACAGTTTGTGGCATGCAACAACAAGTTGATAATTGTTTAAATGTTAACATTAGATATGCTATATTATTAAAAAATTTTAAAGCGATCTGGTAATAGTTTATCAATTACAATTACAGCACTTTAACAGCATGCTGTAATCGGCTCTGTTATGTTTAGTAGCCAATGCTGTTAACTTTACAGCATACTTTCTGTACTGTTAAACCCCGTTTAGTCGCTGTTCTTGTTACAGTTTAATTTGTTTGTTATTTATTTTTACTACTTTTTGTTGTTGTTATGTTTAGTTTTTTTTTTCGCTTTTCGCTTTGTTTTTTTGGGTTGGTGTCGAGCTGAACTAATTGAAATGCTGCGCATTAGACATTCCGTCTCAGAATGAGAACCACTTAGAAACTAGCGCCAGGCATATAATTAATAGCAGGCAATCAATTAAATTTGCATCCCGACCAGCCACAACAGCAACAAGCAACTAATATCAATTATGCAAAAAAAAATATATATATATACGTATATGTATAAATATATATATATATGTGTTAAATATTATTATTTGAATATGTTCATTTTTATTTATTTTTTTATATTTCATTTTTACGTTAACTGCAGCTCTATGACAAGCAGTCGCATTACATTTTTATTGCATAAGTTGCCGGTGCTGCGAGCTGTTAAAAGTTAAGCAGACTGGCAAAGGGGGTGATCGGTGCCGGTATATGAGGGGGCGGCAGCCAGACAGTCTGATATGAATTACAATTGTTTCGGTTGAATATTTCAAGTGCGACATAGATTGATAGTTGAATTTTAATTGCAGTTCCTGTAGTTAAACATGCATAGAGCCAATTGTAGATGAAAATTAAAATATTTATCAAAAAAATAAGGGAAAAATTGCGCATTGTTTTTTTTTTTTTTTAGTATGCTGCATATGTTAATATAGTTAAATAGAAGTTGCCGTACAGTTTGACATTGATTGTGTCGCAAACCCAATAAATGTTCAGAATATGTAAAACTTTAGTTTAAAAAGAGAGAGAATTGCATATTACAGTTAAGCATGCATTTCGCAAATAAGATAAACGCCTCTTAAGCTGTATGCCTGACTACTATCATTAAAAATTTATATTTCTCTCCTGCCGTTGTTATCGAATACAGTCATCGATAAAGTGACAATAAGAATATCTTTAAATATGCTATGTGTACCTATAATATTTTTGCAATTCTGCATATGAAATGCATTTAATGTTCTTTCATTTTTATTATTGATTTTCGATTGTCATCGTTTGCTGTTGGTACATGTACGACTATTACGTGCGAGTCAGCACGTTTCTTCTGCCCATTGCTCTGGCATACGGTCTTTCAATTGTGGGGCAACGTCAGCTGAAAACATGCGATGTTTTATTTATTACTTTCTTTGGGTCGATGGGCACGAGTTCTGTTTATTTATTTATTTTATTTTTTTTTTTATTTTGCCTGTCTTTTTCTTATTTCTCTTTTTTTTTCGTTTTTTTTTTGTATATTTTTGTTTGGCGTAGAGCAAATACGATTAATCAAATGTGCCATTAAATACACTCGCATCTAATCCAAATATGTACAACAAATGGCCGTTTAATTAGAAACGACGTGTACACTTAGCGGGCGCTAGATGGCGCCACAACATAATTAGCGACTGCGACAACGACAACGTTTAGTTTCAATTAACAAAAAGTCAACATTGTTATTGCTTGAGTTGTGCTGTATTGTGTTGTGTTAATTAAGCAACAGAAGCGACAACAGCGACAATAACAATGACTGCGCTGCTGGGCTTCAATTGTTATTATATTGCTGCAGCCGCTTGAAGTCATTGACATTTCGCACGTTGCAAGATGCGCGTTACAAAATGCAAGCCAAGTTGTGCAAATAGACAGAAAGACTAACAGACAGCCAGCCAAAGGGTAGATGGAGGCGTACATAAGATAGACGCAAAGGCGCTGACATAGGCAAAGGCAAAGCAAACAGTGGTGGCGGACGCTGTTCATTTAACAAGTGCGATAATAATATAATAAAAAAACAAAAAAACAAATGTCAGGGCCCCCTTTGCAACGCCCACCCTACCACTTTAGGTTGTTTTTACTGTGGCTAAAAGGCAAATCGCGGCAACAAGAATTGTCTCTAACCAATGACAACAGGCCGTCAAATTGCATTGCGAAGACCTTTGCAAATAACCACAGCAACAACAAAAACCACAACATACAAATATAGAAACAGATAGTAAAATGAAGAAACGACAAAGAGTGAGAAAGAAGGAGAAGCAGACAGAGAGAGAGAGAGCGAGTGAGAGATCAGAAGAAATATAAAATAAAATATAAAAAAATAACATGGGCAATAAATTTATTAATGCGTTTGTTTGTGTTTCGCCCAGGCACGACAAAAACAAATATTCGTAATACCCCCAACACTTGGCCAACATTAAGTGCATTTGTATATGCATTTCTGTATATTGATGTATATGTGTGTGTGTGTGTGTGTCTGTCTTAGTCGTATAAATATAATAATTGTCTTGACTGATTAGATATTGTGGCTTGGGGTAAACAAGTCATTTGAAAAATTTACATGAAAAACAATTTTTGTTTTTAATATATTTAGCATTAACAATAATGTGGGTGTGTTCACACTTTTTAGGAGGGCATGGTCACACACGAAGGTAAAACGCAATAGCGCAGGAAGTAAACACTTCTCTTAATTTTATTCCTATAGTATGCAGTACAGATTTAAAATGGCACATATATTTCTATTTATAAATTGATCATTCGTTTTGTCATATGTTGACAATAAAACGCAAATATATAATAACTGATTTAAGGTTATTATTTTATTTTTAAATGATTTGTATGTTACAATATTTACAGAGTTACCACATTTCGATAAGCATTAATTATTTATAAACTGATCATTTAGTTTATAATTAATGCTTATCGAAATGTGGTAACTCTGTAAATATTTAACATAAAAGGAAACACTGTTAAACGAATCTAATAGACTAAGTGGCAGCACTCTTGATTAGTGTGAAGAGCAGGTGGGATAGTCACACATGAATTAGCATAAACAGTTCAACTGGAAGGGGTCATTGCAGTTGCAAATGCGGAAGTTCAACACAAGCTTAGATAAAATGATAACTCTTCATGACAAGTTTGTTTTTTTTTTTTTTTTATTTATACCTATAAAAAACATATCTGAATATGGAAATAAAAGGAAAGTAAAAAACGAACAACAACAAACGTAATACAAATCTCTGACAGTTGTGACAATGTTGTTTATTCTATTTTATGTATTCAATTCCACCTGCTAGTTATTCTTGCTTTTGTTGTTGTAATTATAGTGGTTGTTACGAGATTACCCGCACATATTAGAAGAATTGCTGGCCAGGGCAGAAAAAGCAGCCCAGCAGACAACATTGTCATTTGATTTGTGTTGACGTTTGCGTTTTGTACCTTAATTCAATTTAATTCTGCTCGCTGGCTGATCGTCGGTTATACGCGTTGCTCGGTACGTCTGTCCCACTAGGGGCTGGCAGTGCAGTTCATTGTCGTATTGTTGGATGGATTATACATATATGAAGTTTTATGTTTGAACTAAGTGTCAAATTTAGCACTGCTGTCAGACAGCAAACACGTGCTTTTTATCAATATAAAACATTTAACAATATGCTACGACAATCCTATACCTACTATATAGATTGTTCTATGTACATATAATCATATCTTATATCAAATCCATTTATGTACCTCATTATATTATATATGGAAATATATTTGTTTTTTTATTCTTATATACATATCATACTAGAAAAAAAAAGAATTCAATTTTGTGCAGGGGACAGATTTATGTTACATTAATTTTATGTATGCTTATATTGTCGGTTATATCAAATGATGTACCCATAATAATTATGCTGTTCTGCAAATAACAAAGTGAACAAAAAACAATATCAATGTACTGCTGTTTCTTTTTTGGGTCTACATCAATTTGCCATTGCACTAATTGTTTGTTGTTTACTTGTTTTGTTTGTTGTTCACTGATAAGCATAACACAGACAGACACATCTCTACTTGACTTGAACATTCCCAGAAACATAATTGACAAATTTGCACTTGAACTACTGTGTACAGAATTGCAAGCAACAACAAAAAGAACAACAACAAGGGCAGTACCAGAATATGATATATAAAAATACAATTAAGATTTTAAATAATCATTGCGTTGCCAACTGTTTGAATAAGAGTTGCATATATACGTATGCAATTTGTTATCGTTATCAATTTGTTGCTAATCAGTCATTGACCGGTGAAATTTTGAGATAGTGGCAAGGCCTAAAACTCGATAAGGCCCGAAGTAAATCGCTTGTACCTATAATTACTAATATCATATAAATAGAAATTTTCGTTATCGATAAATGGTGTAGAATTAAATTTTTTTTATATTACTTGTAAAGCGTTGCCACAATGTTACTTTTAGTATTGTGGCAGGGCTGACGATCAAAATGACGTTAATTACAATTAGAACTAACTTATATTGTTTCTGGTTCTTCTTTTAGGCAATTGGTCCCATTCCAGATCTAACCATCAATGTCATCAATCAACGTAATCTTATATTTAGCCTCACTCTAGACGTGGCGCCTGGCCAGAGCTGGCAGCTAAGCATCTGTATAAATTGTAAGGTTGTGTTGTGTGCCAAACGGCTAATAGCCGGCGCGGGCGCAACGCCCACACACTACCTCATAAATTCAACGCTACAGTGCACCAATGAGGAACTGGCCCAGCGACGCAATCATAAAAACTATTCTGAGATCTCTGAGGTGGTTATCATTGATAACTACGATGCGGCATCTGCCAAAGGAAATACAGCAGTTTCACCACCAGCCCAAAGGCTAATTGATAGTGCAAAAACTTGGACAGTGCAAAGATTACGCCAAATAGTGGCCAATATACAAGCTCGGCGCCAGGCTGAAATAGTGAACACAAACGAACGCATTGAAAGCTACACCTCGTCTCAGTGCGCTATACTACAAAGCTATAGCGAGAAGTGCGATCAGGAGACAGCTTACTTCACGCGTCTCTTAGAAAAAGTAGCTGATCAAACAAGCGAGCTGCTGGATCGTGCCATGCCCGTTGCCCTGGAGGTGAATGGTGGTAGTATCAGCTATGCCGCTTGGCCAGGTGCACGACGCCGCAATACAATTAGTAGCCGACGTGAGCTTGGTTTACCGACTACGCCAACTACTCCGCTGATGCAAGCGCCTAGTTTCTTGACATTCGCGCAGGACACGCAACGCCAGCAGCTGCAACCGCAACAGCAGCAAGTGCAACAACAATCGCAGCAGCAACCGCAGCAACAATTGCCGCTTCAACCAACACTATCGGCGCGAAAGATGTCCAACTTTGATACACCACCTGCCACACCAGAAGCCACACCTATGAGCGTGGGCAATAGTCCAACCTTTAGGCAACAGCAGGCAACAATTGCAGCTAATAATTCATTGCAACTCTCGACACCAGCTGCTCCAACTGGAACGGATGATGCTGATGATTGTTTGTTCGATTTAGAGGATGTCGATGGACCAACACAGGCTGGTCAAACATCCCAGAACACAACAGGTGTACAAAACGAACAGCAGCAGCAATACCAACGACTTCAGCAGCAGCAGCAACAACACCAGCGACAGCAGCTTCACCAGGATCAGGACAATATGAGTGATGCCGATGAGGCTGAAGGTAAGATAGAAAAATCATGTAAAAATTATAATCAAATTTACATATATATATCCATACACATAGATGCACTTGACTTGGATCGCTCCTTGCCAATGCCAATGCGTGGAGGACCGAACGGACGTCTGGCAACTGGACAATTTAATTATGCCAACTTTGCCAGGAGTTTGCCTGTCGAGATTGCCAATACACCGCTGGCAATTGAGCGTCCCAATAACAATAATGTAGTGCTGGAGGATGAAGAGGTATAGTTAAAGCTTATAATCATTTCTGTGGATATAGTGTTAATCTTTTATTCTTCCTATTTTTCCTCTCCTTATCCAGGTATTGGATAACAATGTTGATATAGCAGCTAGCATTAAGGCTCTTGCCAAGAGTGTACATGGCGAGCCTATTTTTGGTGATTTGCCACGTCCACGCCTGCGCTCCCAAATCTAAACAATTGGACAAAGGGACACTATGGAGGCGTGGCACAATTAACAAACACCATTACGTACACCCATATATATATATATATATATAGTTTATATATATATATATATATATATTTACTGTTGTTTATACTAAACTAAATTAGTTTGCTCAACGGAGGAAAAACAAAATAATTGAGGATCACTTGAAGCGCCTTCATCATGGAACATAAAAAAGAAAACACACACACACGCAAACATACATACATTGATATATTAAGAAAAAAGATAAAAACAAAAAACAAAAAACAAAAAAAAAAACAAAAAACAAAAAGAAAGAAATTTTTTATATTTTTAAGTTTAATTTTTTCGATCGTATTTTGTGTATTCTCTCTGCGGCTGTTTGCTGTTGTCATAATTGAAATGAATTAATTAATTAAATATTTAATTAATTGATTCATAATTAATTAACCGATGATGTTGTTAGTTTATACAATGAATTAGATATATAATACAATACATACATACATATATATATATATATATTATATACTGCAAAAAAACAAAAAAAGAATATTGCTAAATGCAAAATGAAAATTCTACACGACAGCAAAACACGTCAAGTAAAAAAAAAATACAAAGCGTATATAAAAAAAATACAAAAAATTAAAAATGTTTTCCATTTATGTATATAGAAATATTAACTTTATCCTTTACTATATATATTTAAACGATCCGAATTGAGTTCAAGCTTTTCCAAGCGAAATTAAAATTTTATTTAAGACCTTGCCCCTTGTTGAACGGATTGAAGTATTATATATATGTTATCCAAACAAAAGTCTGTTATATATATATTTAAGTTATATCTATATGTATAAGTAATCCACCGAATCCGTCCTGCTGTGAACTTTAAGAGACATTCCTAGTCCTAAACTAAAAGTAATTCTCCCAATGCTTCCTGCTGTGAACTGTAGGACTTTAAGCAGCTTCCAAGATAATTTCAGTTTGGAAATGGAAAAGAATCAATTATACTATTCAGTTTGTCCATATAGTTATATATTTATAAGTGAAAGTTATGACAAATCCTTGAACTTAACAAAAAATACTTTGTTCAGTGGAAAAAAGAAGGAAGAGAGGAAAGGACTTAGTTTAACATGCAAAAAGACTTAAAACTAAGAATGAAAACTTAACTATAAAACTAGAACTAACTTTACAAGCGCTTGGAGTTGAAGCCACATATATAATATGGTTATCTTAGAAGACGGCAGATAAACGTTCAATCTCAAGCAGATCGGAGAGTATCTCATCGGTGCGTGTACCAATCTTTTTGGCCACTTCACAGCGTTCGGAGTGGGCAAGCATGCGGTAGGACCAGATGAGATCACCATCGATAATGCAGCGTGATGGATTGATACCCATTTTCTTAACGGATTTTATTGTACGATATTCTTTGGGATTGAGACCGCACAAATGATCCTGATAGGAGAGTAAAACATTCTGCAGCATAAGGAAACGTCGATAGACTTTCTCCGGCAGCGGCAGGCAATAGCCAATAGCACCATCTAATGTACCATAGATAACAAAGTGTTTGTTCTCGTAGAGAAACGGTTGACGCTGATGTAGACCACGTTGGTGACACTGCACACGGAACATTGTGTTAACCACTTGACCCAAATGATAATCTGCCTTTCGCAACAGTTTTTGACCACCTTGGGATTCACGCGCCTCCGGCTGATACATATAGACAATGAGATTGCGTTCAGCATCAGTCACCAGAAATCCCAAATTCGAGTTATCCACCATAAACTCAATGCCAAACACTTCCAATGGATTGAAGTCACGTGAAGCCAGCGATAAGGTGCGATACTCTTCCTGGAAACGTAATAAACTTATCGATTTGTAGACATCCGCCACGAAGATTAGCGATTTCACTGTGATTATCTGATGGACATAGATGTTGGTGTCAATGAAGGCAACGCCAATAAGATCACCATCCCGCAGCTGCCATATATAGATCTTTTGACCTAGACCTGTTACCAGAAAGCCCACCACATCAGAGATGGCTGAAACGGGTCCCTTTTGTTCCTTTTTAAAGACCTCCTTCAGCTTGAATTTGGTCATGGGTTTGCCTGGTTCCGGTACTACCTCAATGATGTCATAGATGTGTATATTGCCGCGACTTGTGATGTCTTCGCTATAGTTGAAGTTGGTGCCAATGCATAGATATTCCTTTAGACCGGAACGTGTACCCTCGTAGGATAACTTAACAATCTTAAAGGCTGTAACATGTTCCCAGGGTTCGAACTGTATGGAAGCATCGGGAACAACCTCCCAGGTCTCTGGACTGATGAGCACCATATCAAATTGAGAACCAATCGGATAAATGAAACGTTCACCGCGACTTTCCTCCGACAGTTCTTTGTCCTCGCCATTGAAGCGATAATATTTGGTCATGGACTCCTCCTTTTGCGTGATAAGGCAATATACACGATTCTCTCGATGATAAACCAGCTGCCTGGGCGTAGAACGTAGCGGCACTTTGCGTACCGGCCACTGTGCATCATAGCTCAAATATGTGGGCAGAACAGAGATCTTAAGCTCATAGGTGGTATCAAAATAAAGGAAACCATGCGGTATATTCACATTGTTAAAGGCTGCAAAGCTGCGTACATCGCCATTTCCCAAGAGGCGATGGACACGCAGCTCGCCGCGTGATGTTAGGAAGACAAAGCAAGGATTCCCGCCACACACCATAATGCCGGAGAGGCCGCCTACGTTGGAGAAATTGCGCAACTTTTGCACGTATTTGGGCTGCATATTGTAGGATTCCGCCTCCTCAACATCATCTCCACCATCAGCATCCAGTTCAATGTGTGTTGGCTGCTTGTCCAGCAGATGCAATTGCTCCACCTTGCGGAAGCGTATTTTCAAATGACCTTTGGGATAACGAAAGACCTGGTAGATAAGCACCTCAAGACGCGTGCGTACCATGAGCAATGGACGTTCTCCGTGATGACCAAGTCCCACTAGATTCAACTCCAGCGGCAAAGGTGAATTGGAATGCTGTGGCATGCAAGCATGCAGTATGCCCGCCTTGGAGTTCTCCTGTGTCAATGAAATGGGTACAAATTCCATGGCATCTGTTAAGACAATGCCACCATTGCCCACATCGTTCACCAGATATACAAGCTTCATGTCTGGCATAGAGTAAATCTCCAGTGTGCCACTTTGACGTGCCACTACTAGCCAGTAGGTGGCCTTGGCCTGTACCAGCTGTCTCCTCCACCAATCGGAATTCTTCTGTTTCGATTGCTTAGCAAGATCGGCCATGCTGTTGAGCTTTAACGCATTGCCCGCATCGCCGTATAGTAAATCCTCTTCATCCTCTACCTTGAGATGTGGTTCGGCCTTCATATAACCACCAAAACTACCTGCTAGTCCACTTCCCGAGCTGCCCGTCAAGTTAAGCACATCGTCCGACTTGCATGTAAATAAACCAGACAAATCCTTATAAGCAGAGATAGACACCACAGCTGGGGAACTGCTGATGGTGTGTTTGTTAATAGCCAGACGCGGAGTGCCGCGAGTCTCACGCAGTGCTAAGGTAATCACTTGACCATTAAGCACACGCAAGCAGACATAGGGATCAGCAATGGATACCTGCACCAGCGGAGAGCCTACATCGATGGGAACATTCTGTATCAGTCTTGTGCCTTGTAGCAGACGCACATGCCTTGTGGTCACCTGGAGTAAATATGGAGTAAAATTTACTGTATTATGAAGCTAAAGCTAGCATAGTTGTCATGAGTTTACCTGGACAATGAAGCGTTGCTGGCCAAGATTACCCACATATATGGTAGGTTGATTTGTGGTGAATCCAGTGTTCTCAATCTCGTTTATTTCCTGACCCGTTTGCAGTACCAGCGTAGAGGAGCGTTGGGAAAGCAACATAAAATCATGTTGTTCCTGTCGTGTGCTTGTTGTTTTCCTTGTGGCATCATCGAACACTGTCCATACATCCAGACATCCGTCCAGCTCAAAGCTTGTTATGATCTGGGGACTGATGCAGTTAACAAAGACGGAGAGTGCACCATTCTTGCTGTGACCCGTGGCAGCTACTAGTTCAATCTTGAGATCAGTTAGATTCTCTGCATGTGGACGCAATGTGCAGCCATCCTCTTCGAACTCAACGCGTTCACCGGCACACATATAGTTGATCGGAGCCACATTGATGAGACTGTCGCAGACTTCGAAGATGAATTTACGTAGCTGGAGCACAGAAGTTTTTGCTCCAGACCCGTATACCTCCAGCTCCTCATCTTCAATTCGTCGCGATTTGGCATGTGGCTGTGAATCATGCTGATCCACATCGTATACCTCCTCGTCCAGCTGCTGTGCTTGTTCGCTGCTTTGTTGCTCCACAGCGGCCTCCATATCGTCAAGTGTAATGACAGTGCTTTGGTCCTCCTCTGTGAAATGCAATAGCAGAGAATTGCCAAGCCGAGAGCCCAGAAATATGTACTCTGTATGACAAACACAGATGCAGCTGGTCAAGACACTGGCAGCTGCTTTATGAAAGTGGAAATTACGCACAGTGCGCATTGAGTCCACACATAATGTGAGTACATAAAGATCACCAGAGCGCAGTGAGATAACGAGCTTGTCCACATCGATAAAGGCAAATTTGGCGCAATCCAAACTGATACGTACACCATCTTGGGGCTTAAGTGGAAAGCTTGTACTGTGATCCGCGGAACTATTAAGGCTAACGCCATAAGGTGGTACACTCTGATTAAGATAGATAATTGCATTAACGGTCATTACAAGACAACCTCCAATGGGTTTCTGTATGGGAAAGACTTGAAAGCAGTCATAGGGCAGGCTGCTAACAGTCCAGATGATAGGATGTACACGTTGCTGTATGTTTAAGGAGATGGCAACTAGTACGCAGGTATCGGAACGGACCTTAATGCGACCAGCACAGGTACGCACAGGTTCGTAGAGTATGAGTAATGTGGGTTCATAATAGCCATGTAGAAATTGTATGTCAAGTACATTGTCCAGCTTCTCGTCAAGATCGGCCAACGATATTATATAGGATGCCATAATGGGCGTGCGTGTAACCAATGCTGTGGGAGCTTTCTTAATGGGCTTAACATCAGCTAGCTCGATTTCATCGAGACTGTTGTCCTTGCGAAATGGCAGCACTACCAGACGTTTGCCATACACCAACATGACAGCGCAACGCGCATCTGGATCTACACGCACAACAGGCACATGATAGCGTCCAGTCCAACCACCACGTATATCATCTTCCTCGAAATAATGCAGTGAAAGTGTTTTTAACGTTTGCGTGTCTGCATCCAATTGTAATACTGAAAGTTTCGCATCCCTGAAACTAATCAGTAGTGCATCTCGCATGCCGCCCGCCAATGAGACGCTTTGTAGAGACATTACATTACCATAGAGCATGTACGTGGCAAGACACTCAAGCCGCATTTTGGGGGCTATTCTCATTTCACTGGGATTTAACTTTTGTCGTTGCGCTACATCCACGTTGGGCGCAATGCGGTACACCTTGAGCATATTGGCGCCAGCAACAACCAAATTCTCTTCAAGATTGTTATAAAATCGACACGATATTGCGAACTCCACCGATGTGGCCGCGTGTGTCTGTTTGCACATTGAAAACATCTTAGCGGCTGTATTGATAATAACAACTTATTAAAACATTTCCCTCTCGCAAATGCAGCAACCAATGAAAAACGACTGCCGGCGTTGTTTACATCTGTTTTTACATCTGCCACAGAGCTGCAAAAATCGTAAGTAAAAAATATCGATAGCTTAAATAATGTTCCACTAAGTGTTAATTGAAACGATATATCACTAAGAAAATATTTTTTTATAATCTTACTTAAAAGTAATATTAACTTTATTTGATATTAGTATATAATATATTTAAAGTAAAATTTTTTTCGATAGGATGCAATATAAATAATATTTATATGAATGGTATTTTATCGATGAGCATGCTAAGCGATAGGCTTATAGCAATTGGTCGATTAGTTCTAGTGTAGTTCAGTTTTTAACATCCCTATTGCTCTCAAACTGGGAGCCTAACAATCAAATAAATTAAATAACCTATATAAAATATTAAAATGTAAAATTATAAAGTGCGCGCTACAAATGTTTAGTTTTTAGTAAGCAAAGTAATAACAATTTCATTCAATTAAAAGCAGGCTTTTATTATTTTATTATATTTTTTTTGCTCTGCTGCGTAGCTACGTGCTGTGCGTGTAACAAAGACAGACGCTGGCTTGCAGCCAATTGCATATGCAAACAATAGTATTAGACAGAGTCAACTGTATATGGGCACACAAAGCAGAAAAAGAATCCAAAATTTTGTAGCTCTGCTTCTGCTTTTGTTTGTGTCTTTGCAACATCCATTCAATATTTTAACTTGGACTTAGTAGATGAGAAAGAGGCTTACAAATAAACAAGTGCATTGTGAGTAAAACATATATAAGACATATGGCAAAAAGCAAAGCAAGTAAAATGTTTATATTTATATTAGTGTGAGTGTGAGTACCGTGCGATTTTTAAGTTGTTGTTTGTGTGTGCGTGAGAGTATTTAAGTGTGTGCGCATTATAATTATATACATATATATATTTATATATATATATGTTTGTATGTACGTGTATATGTATATGTTATTCCTGCAGGGGCAAAGCAACAAACTTTGGTCTCTTTTTTTTTATTCTATTATTATTTTTTTTATTACTATTGTTGTTGTGGCTTATTATTGTAGGCAACAACATATATGTACATACATATACAACATCTATATATAAATGTAAAGGATTGGCAAAAAGCAAAACAACAACTAAAAATTAGCGTGTGTTATACGATAATAGTGACTGGTAGTAAGGGAAACAGTAATAACGGTATAGGTGCACGATTTAATAACAGAAACATTTACACAAGAAGGCGCAACGCTGAAAAATGTAATCCCGCTCGGTTTGGTGTATGTGTGCGTGTTTTCAACACTCCTCAATCCCCCTAACATACCCACCCACTAATATGGCTAAAACTGCTCCTGGCCAGGTTAGTTATTATGCGTGTGTATGTGTGTTACGGGTTACTTTAAATTTGTCTATAAATTAATAAATTTTTTCTTTTTTTTTTTGTAATGTTTAGTATGTTCGTAAAAAACAACTAATCTGCCTCTGGCCCAACGCCTGACATGGACGCAATAACAAAAAAAAAACAAACATTGCTGAAAGTACTTGTAAATAGTTATCGATAAAAATGAAAACCATTACGCCGGATACATTAGCATCAGCAGCGCCGCAACAACAACAGCAGCAGCAGCACCTGCAGCAACAGCAACAAACGCCTACACAAGGCGCCATCATTCCACAGCAACAACATCATATAGCACCTGTGATTATGGAAGCAACGGCGCATGTTAATTTGGTCGATGATGATGATGAAAAAGATCCGCTGGCATTAGATACCGCGGCAGTGCATCACACGGTATCATTAGATATGCAACATCAGCACATCTCCTCAATCAATTCACTGTCACCCAATAAGCATACACACAGTCTGAGGTTAGTAATTAGTTCTCTACCTGATTTTAATCATATTTAATTATATTATTTATATACATATGTATTTATATATATAGACGACAGTTGCCAAGAATCATGATGAAATCCATACCACCTGAAAAATTGCCAATGCGGATACCCAGTGAAGATATGTTGCATAACAATACTCTGCCCTTAACATCAGCGTCGCCTCAATTGACAGCAAATGCAAATGCTGGTGGTACCGCTGCTGGCTCAGGTGTTGCAACAGCGGCAGCACCAGCACGTGGTATAAGCAGTCGTCGCATACAACAGCAGCAGCAAGCTAAAGCAGCAGCAGCGGCAGCAGCAGCAGCTGCAGCAGCGGCAACAGCAGCAGCAACAACAAGTGCAACATCCTCCTCGCCAAGTTCTGCCAAGGCGCAGACATCGACAATGCGTGAGGTGTTGGCGTCCATACCTGGCTTTAGTGTAAAGCCTCGTCGACGTAGCAATAAAAAGTTGACAACTGCTGCACAGATCGAACAGACGAAGGATGGTAAAATTGATTTGGAAACACCGGATTCAATACTGGCATCTACAAATCTTCGAGCTTTGCTCAACAAGCAAACGTTTTCACTGCTTAAGCCTCTGTATCAGCACAATCTCATACAATTACTGCCCAGCGTTGATCGTGAGGCCAGCGAGGTGGTGCAACATCTGCAGCCAGAACAACCCAGTACCAGTAGTGGTGGTAGCAGTAGCAGCAACAGTAACACCTCCAATGAAGCCATACGTTTAAGTGCATCCTGCCTAAATAATGAATTCTTTGCACGCGCCTGCCTGGAATGGCGGGAACGTCTAAGTGAAGGAGAATTCACGCCGGAGAATCAAATTAAACTAAAATCAGAGGCAGAACGTGAAAAGAATAAAGTGGATCCTTGGAAACTAAAACATTTTGAACCCTATTGGGGGGAGAAGAATGCAAAACGTGCACCAAACTCAAACCCGCCTACCAGCAAGCTTAAGCTGGAGCTGCCGAGGCAACAGCATCAACAGCACCACCAGCAGCAACAGCAGCAGCAGCAGCAGCAACAGACACAGAAGCAAATACCACCATCAAAAACACCACCAACACAACAGCTACAAAAGCAGCAACTACAACAAGCAACATGTGATAATGAGACTGATCTGAAATTTATTAGGGTAAGAATTGATTTATTATAATTTATTTAACATTTTATTAAATATATTTTTCTCTTTTATTATTGCAGAGCACAAAGTGCGAAAGAACAACAACACCAACAACATCATCATCCTCCTCCTCCTCCTCCTCCTCAACAGTTGACAATGCTATAGGCACAGCAGAAGCAGTAAAACAACAGGCAACACCAGAAACTTCAAGCAGTAACAGTAATGCTTTAACTGAGCAACAGCGACGCATCCTGAAACGATCATCGAATAGCCCAACGCGACGCAAACGTAACAGCAGTGATACAATGGATGTTATCTATGTGCCTGATGAGCTGCCGACAACGTCCAAGGAGAGCAAATATATAAAGCGAGAACCTATTGAGATTGTTCCTAATGCATTGGCCTATAGAACGACGAATGATGTTGTTGATTATAAAACGGCAGCAACAATGTTTAATGCAACAACTACAACAACCTCAACATTAAACTCAAATTCAGTTATAACCATTAATCATAGACAGCAGCCAGTTATCAAGAGTACCTGTGATAAAATTGAGCCACCTACGACAACAACGACAACAATAACAAGCAACATTGCAGCATTACCAACAGCAACAGAGGCAGCAACAAAATTACCCGAAATGGCCAATAAATTTGATAACTTTGTAATTGATGCGGAAATGATAGATGGTGCGTTTTTGTTTATACTACAAACATTACTTATTGTAATTTAATATTATTATTATTATGTTGCAGATAAATCAGTTATCAACTTGGTTCCAACAGCAGCAGCAACACCAACAGCAGCCACCTCCCCGACACATGACTACGTATTTGCAGACACAATTGATCATGGTAGGATAATCATTCCCAATCGAATGCTTAGAACTAGTTTTCAGCCTATAACTGATCTTAATTCCATTTCCTTTTTTCTTCATTTAGCCTATTTTCACAATCATCAAGCAGCTATCAGTCACGCCTACTACTCATCATCATCATCGCCAAATTGTAGGTTTATCCTTTGCCTTAATAGAGGGACAAATATTAACTTTTATCTATTTGTTTTTCTATTGTAGCGAATGCAACAATCATTAAACTGGAGGATCATTGTGATAAGCAGCTGGAGGAATCTGCGATTACAATGGGTATAACATTGCCAATGGCAAGTAGTTCATTGGGCTCCTCGCTGTCGACAACAACAACAACGCCAGCAAGTTCATTGGCATCTAGCAGTTGTGCGTCTTCTTCGCTTTCTTCTTCATTGTCATCATCGTGTTCCAGCAGCAGCAGTAACTCTTCTACAACAGCAGCAGCAGCAACAACAACAACAGCAGCAGCAGCATCATCCACGCCATTATCACTTGCAACAGCAGCTGAAACGCTCGCCGATATGCAAGCTATACTTACTTCTGTTGCTACACTACAGCAGCAACAACAACAGCAGCAGCAGCAGCAGGAGCATTTGGAAGCGACACAAACAATAGAAATGCCTGTAGAATTGAACTCCAGGGAGATGTTTCAACATGTGCAGCATGATTGGAACTTTGGTGGCATTAAATTGCTGGCTGCCACAGCGGCAAGCAATGCAGTAAATACAGCAACAGTGGAGCAGCTGCAGGTGGGAGAACAGCATTTGAATCATGAGGCTATTCAATTAATGGATGTGGTACACGATGTGCAGGAGGCAGAGGAAATCATTGATGATATGGTCGAGTGCCACAATCTACTTGACAACGATATACGTGATGGCGATGATGAGGAGGACGAGGGCGATGTTATTGAAGATGATGACGATGATGTTATTGAGTGCATTGATGCCGATCAACAGGATCAGGATGATGTTATGAATGCAATGGTGGATCATGTTATGGAGGATAGTGAAGGAGATGCTGTGCGTGAAATTGTAGACAAGCTGCAGCAACACCACCAGCAGCAACAACAACAGCAACAGCAACAACAGCACCAGCAACAACAACAGCAGCAACTGCAGGCACAGCTGCAAGAAGTCGTACAGCTGGGACAACATTCATTTATATCCCAAGCACATAGCACGGATTACGCCAATGAGGTAAGTAATTCTTCTAGCAATCCCAATTGATGACAATCAATAATCGCATCTCTTCACCTCACAGATTACCCACGAGTTGCTCTGCGATGCAGTGCCAATGTCCGCTGCTGAAATGGAAGTGTCCAGTACTGTGATTACCAACAGCAGTAACAGCAATGATAGCAGCAATAATTTAAGCTTGTGCAGCAGTAGCAGCAGCAACATTGCCATAAATCAGTTACCACAGCAACCGGCTGCTGCAGCGGCGCCTTCTGCACCACAGCAGCAACAGCGACAAATCTTGGTTGATTCCAATGGACAAATTATAGGCAACTTTCTGCTGCAGCAGCAACAGCAACAACAGCAGCAACAGCGTCAGCAATTGCAGCAGCAACAATTGCTACAGCAGTTGCAAGCAGCCGCACAGCAACAGCAGCAGCAGCAACAACAGCAGCAGCAGCAAGCGACTAGCAGCAATGTGCTACAGAAAACACATCAAACGCTGCCAGTGACAGTACGAAAACCGTTTGAAATTAACAGCAATGGACCACAGCAATTTCTGGCACCAAATTTGCTTGCACAACAGCAACAGCAATTGGAACAACAGCAACAAAAGCAACAGCAATTGCAACAGTTTGCGCTGCAACAGGCTCAACTGCAGCGCCAACTACTGGCACAGGCGGCTAACAACAATCTACAACAACAATTGCAGCAGCAACAGCAAAGCTACCAGCAACAGCAGCAACAAAATGTTGTACCTCCCAAGTTCATTGCGAAACCATTGAATATTATCTCTATGACTCGGCCTGCCAATGCCTCACCCAACACAGCAACCGCAGCACCAACCGTTGCAGTAGCAGCATCATCAGCAAATAATCCACAGATTCCGTCCGCATATGCTAATGTTGTTACCGTACAACAGCAACAGCAGCAACAACAACAGCAACAGCCGCAGCATTCAACGACAGCCCAGCAACAACAGGCCAATCACAACAGCAATATGCAGCAGCAACAGATACAATTACCAGTGTCAGCTGTTAACAATGTGCTCACTATGAAATCGCTGCCCCCATCTGGTGTGCCCACAACAATTGCTCAACAGCGACTGCAGCCAAAGATGCCTACGGGGAAGGGGCGAAAGGCAACTACCAATCGATTGCCCCCGGGCGCTGTTAATCTGGAACGCAGTTATCAAATATGTCAAGCAGTCATACAGAACAGCCCAAATCGTGAGAACCTTAAAGCGCAATTACGTCCACCAGCAGCTATACTCAGTCAACAGCAACAGACGCCACCAACAACAGTCAGCAGTAGTAGTGGTGCTGGCAGTAATGCAGCATTAAATGCATCCACTGCAGTTACGGCACCAATGACAACTCCAAATACAGTAGCAGCAGTGGCAGCTACGCCGCCACCACAACAAAATCTTATCAAACATGATGAACTGTTGGTAGGTAATGGTCCCACTTTACCCACTGTTATGCCCGCCAATGTCATGGGTGTGGGAAGACCGGGAGTCTATAAGGTATGCTATAAACAGTAGAATTTATTACAGTCACATTTAGTTATTAATTTCTTGCTGTATTTCTAGGTAATTGGACCACGTATGAGTGGCTTTCCGCGCAAGAAATACGTGCAACGTAAAACATCTCCGACGACAGTAATACGGCATCCATTTACTACAACCTCTGGAAGTGGTAATGGGACACCACAACAATTGCAGCTAGCAACGGGTCAGCAGGTGACACAACAGACGCAACAAGGGCAGGAACAATTGTTGCATCAGAACGGCACTGGTCAGTACGTGTTGGTGCATCGGTCAAATGTTGGCGCTGCTGATAATCAAGCGCCGCGTGCCTCTAGTGCACCGCCACTGCATCAGAATCAGGTAAGTACATAAATAGAATCTCCTAGATATCTTGTTACTGTACTGATACTATGATTATCCTTTATTTTTTATCAGTTTGTGACTGTACAGACTCCATTGCATAATCTTAATGGCATAACAATGGGCGGACGCGGGCGTCCGGCTTCAGTTGATAATAATAATACTGCTAACAATGGTCCACCAACGATAGCAAACAATGACGCATTGCATCAACATGAGTTGCAACAACAACAACAACAACAACAGCAGCAGCAGCATCATCATCATCATCACCATCCACATCAACAGCAGCAACAACTGGGCAATGTCACCGCGGCCGCGAATATTGTGCGGCGCAATATCGCTGCAGGTAAATTGGTGTATTATTAGTGCTTAGCGAGGTACGTCTTTCAAATCACCGCCCACAAGTAGCATCCATAATAAAATTGGCACGCACTCATATCATATTTATTTAATAAACATATATATATATATATATATATATATATATATACATATATATATTTAGATAAATCATTATATAGTTCTATTAGATTTATCCATTTAGCAATATCGTTGACTCATTGAACTATTTTCTGTTTCTATTTGTATCAACATAATACTTTGTATATGAGTATGTATGTAATTTAATGTATGTTAACTGCATGTTTTTAGTTAAAGTTAAGAGGCAGCTACAGCAGACTTAGTATAATACTAATAATAAATTAGTTTAAGGGGAATAACTTCTGGGATGTGGCATAAGCATAGATTTGTTACTCAAAATGTCCTTTGACAAAGTTCTCTGTAAAATTTCATTGATGTTAAAGGATAGTTAAGATTATATTATGCATGTCACATTGTCCATTAAACCATTGATGTCCTAGTCTTAGTATACTATATACTATATATACTCACATGACCCATTCGAAACGGTTCTCTAACTGTAACGACCTCTAACTGTAATTGCCTTAAATGATTATGATTAGTTAATAATTTATTTTGATTTATTTTATATTTAGTTACATAAAGAAAAAGAGTAAGCAAAGAATATTTATTTTAAAATCGATTTATTAACGAGTTTTGAATACACTTTATAGGCACGAATATAACCTATATTGATGGCAGCAACAATGGCAGTTCAGCGGCAGCAGCAGCAGCAGCACTTATTGAAGCTAGCAATAACTATATTGTGACAACTTCAACAACAACAACAACTGCAGCTGGTGGTGCAGCAAATCAGCAAGCAACACAGCAACAACAACAACAACAGCAGCAGCAGCAGCAACAACTATTGCAATTGCAGCAAAGTGGCGAAAATACACCACCAGGCAATGAAGCGAATAGCAACAATTGTGTCTGTGCCCTTAACGCAATGGTTATATGTCAGCAATGTGGTGCTTTCTGTCATGATGACTGCATCAGTGCGTCTAAGCTTTGTGTATCCTGTGTAATAAGATGAGAGCGCTGCATGCAGGTGCAAATTGAGAACGTATTTTAATAAGATATATATATATATATATATATATATATATATAATCATGATATAAGGATATCTAACACCATACCATACCATATTTAAATGCAAATGGCTAATACTACTGATACTAATGTTCAAATGTTTAGTATAAATACTATGCAAGACAAGGGATAGTTAGTTAAATGCAGATTTCAAAGAATTGAATATGATTTAATATCCTTTTCCTTCTACTTTCTCAATAACAAATTTTTTAAACTATAACTATGAATCATACACAATACACACACATGCTGAGGCTTGTGTGCACGCTATACACATACACTCACACACACAGATTCACAGAGACTAAAACTAATACACAAATCCAAAGCTATGTATATTTAATATTTCATTCAACTCTCTTTAAACCTTTTGTATAAAGAAACATTACATAAACATAAATGGAAAAGCAACCTTTCTTTATTAAAGATTAGGATGAAGGTTGGCTAATGGAATCTAAGCTTAAAATGGAAGCATGTGTTGTGTTTTTAATTGTGTTATCCTTGCAATATCCCTCTAGAATACTCGTTGTTTTAGTGATGTTTTTTTTTAAAGGATATCGCAAGGACACAACTATTTGAAACTAAACGGAATACAAAAATTCTCATTGTAATTACAAAAAAAAAACAAACGAAAAAGGCAGCGGCAAGAATATGCAGCAAAAAAACAATAAGAAAAGAAATAAGAAAAGCAAAGGAAAACAATTAATAAAAGCAAATGTACATATTTATGTTTAATATTAATAATAATTTATCATACCATTTATATATATATATATATAATGAAATATAGAGATTCATAAGATAGAATCGATAAAACTTCAAACTTAGGTTGACATATGCCTGAAGACTATATTTTTTATAATTTGTCGCTGCATATGCGTGATGATTAATCAGTTGGTTCGTTTTTACATAATATATAATATGTAATAAGAATAATAATAATAAAAAAAATAATTATAATAATAGTTATATAAGCAAAAAAAACAAGAATATGATACAATACATCCAATACATATAACTACAAGCTACATACATAAGATATAAATTAAGCTTTTTTATTTTTCCTACTTCTAAGTTTATCAATTTCCACACACACGGACACACACACACACTTTCACACACCCCACAAATATACACACGTATAAAAAACTTTTCTAGCATACACATAATATAAATAGTGCATAAAAAAGTTAATTGTAATTGTCGCATATTAATTGATTTAATGCAAAAAAACTGTTGATAAAAAAAAACTACATACACACACACAAATCACATACATTGAAAATTGATAATGAAAAACTAAAACAAACATAAAAAAAATGGTAAAAGAACAATATAATAACGAGTTGAGGAACAAAATTCAAAAAACACAAAAGAAAATCATTTTGCTCCTAGATGCACTCAAAATTAACCAATAAAAATTATTAAAAATAAATTGAAAAACCTTAAAAAACAAATGTATATAAATAATTAATATGTTATCCTATTAATTAAGAACAATTAGTTTGTCAAAGTGGAAATAATTTTAATTTATTATACATTAACCAAAAGGTAACTCAAAAGTAGACAAGACAGTTCCTACAATTGCAGCCACTTCAGCCATTGCACCATTTCCGGTATCGCCACACATTAATATCTTTGAAATACATGGAATCTCCATATAGCCCCAGCTAATTAGTTTATCAATCTGCTGACGAGTTAAGGGATGATCGTACATCCGTGTGTTCATTGCTGGACAAAATAGGAGCGGTTTTTGCAGATCCCAAGCACGCACTACGCACATAACCAAATTATCGCAAATGCCCTGCAACAAGCAATACAACAAATAATATTTATCATATTTAGCACTTGCAATTAAGCACTTACCGTAGCTATTTTGGCTAGAGAGTTAGCACTCAACGGGGCAATTAACATTATATGTGCCCATTTACCAAGCTCAATGTGCAGTACAGGATCACCGCGTTTACCCCAGGTAAGCCATTCATCGCTGTCATATAAAACTGGTACATTGTCGGGCAGATCTTCTAACTCGAAGAAATGCTTGGCATGCTCCGTAACGATTACTTTTATCTGTAAAAAAAAACTTATTTAATGCATTCAATTAAATAGCAAAGCAACTTAAAACATTTACATTAAATTTGTACGGTAACTGATCGTTGTTTAAATCAGTTACTAATTGTACTAACTTAATGCTGGCCACACTCCCTGTGGCTGCAATAAGTATATTACGTTCTGGTTTTCTTATTGCTTTTGCTTTTCCTCTGCCACAGCTGGAGCTTTGTGTTCCGGAAAACCCAGTTTCGACCATTCTGTCTTTTCCATAAGATTGTTTTCCATGCGACAGCCCAAGTACTCTTTGGCCTCTGAACGACACTTACCGTTGTCGTTTTCGTTGCGTCTCAGACAACTTGCATAGATAAGAAAATACTTTTTGCATAAACTTTCGTGATCTAACGGGAAGCTTCCCTTTTCTGGAGCTGTGGGTATAAACTTCTTTTGATTGTAGATCTGAGAAGTCATTTGATTTGCAGAAAAAACTTAAATAATTAATTAATCAGTAATTTTATAATAATTATGAAATAGATACAATTGGGTAAATAAAAACAACTATAGTGCGCAGCACTGCCACACCGTTCAGATAGATATTTAATGGCCATGCGATACCACTCGATATTTTAGCGATACTTTAAAGCCGAATATCGATAGGCACGGCTTATATACGAAGCCGGCAGAATGCAGTGGCTTACATTCATAATTTATTTATTAACAATATTTTTATCAGTTTCAAACGCTCAATTTGTGCCTGATCCTAATGGCTATATCACCTATTGTCCCTGTATGGGTGAGTATTAATGATATTCGACTAATTTCTAGCAGTTAATTAATTGTGTTTATTTACAGGACGATTTGGTAACCAGGCTGACCATTTTTTGGGCTCCATAGCCTTTGCTCGAGCGCTTAATCGTACGCTGATACTACCACCATGGGTTGAGTATCGTAAAGGTGAAATGCGTTCCCGTCAAGTATCCTTTGAAACTTACTTTGATGTCGAGCCGCTGCAAGAATTTCATCGTGTCATTCTCATGTCTGACTTTATGAGCCACTTAGCTGATGATATTTGGCCTGCAACAGAACGTGTTTCATTCTGTTACATGGAAAGGAAAAGCTTACAGCAGGAAAAAAACGATCCGGATGCACCAAACTGTCATGCTAAGGATGGCAATCCTTTTGGCCCATTCTGGGATACGTACAACATAGACTTTGTGGATTCTGAGTTCTATGGTCCATTGCATTTTGATGTACATCATAGTGCCATAGCAACCAAGTGGCAAAACAATTATCCTGTCGATAAGTGGCCTGTTCTAGCTTTCACCGGTGCACCTGCTAGTTTTCCTGTACAGGACGAGAATCGTGAGCTGCAAAAGTACTTAAAATGGAGTCCAAACTATAGGGAAGCAGCTCGTGCATTTATACGGAATGTATTGCCCCGTGGAGCTTTCATTGGTCTACATTTGCGAAATGGCATAGACTGGGTGCGTGCCTGTGAGCACATAAAGGACAGCCAACAGCTTTTTGCATCACCGCAATGTCTTGGTTATAAGAATGAGCGCGGTCAGCTCTATACGGAACTTTGTATGCCAACTAAGGAGTCAATTGTGCGTCAACTTAAACGCACTATTAAGAATGTACGTCAAACACATCCAAACAATGAAGTGAAGTCCATTTTTGTTGCTTCCGATGCAAATCACTTAATAAGCGAACTAACAAATGCGCTAAGTCGCATGGATATTACCGTACATAAGTTAGATGAGGATAATCCTTATCTAGATTTGGCCATATTAGGACAATCGAATCACTTCATTGGCAACTGTATCTCTTCGTACAGCGCATTTGTGAAACGTGAACGTGACTCGCATGGTTTCCCTTCTTATTTCTGGTCGTTTCCAAAAGAGAAGGATCGTCAGCAGTCCAAGGCTCACGAAGAACTCTAAAGTATTGACAATCTCACAGAATTTACTTTTCCCTGGTAGCTTTACGCTAGAGTTTTTACGCATTTAAGAACCAGCAATCAACCTGGATGACATAATACCTACCACATGTAAGCTTTATCCCTAAGAAAGATATAAAAAATAACAAATTTAAAGTTCGAGTTTACTTAGGAATTTATTCAAACTTGATTCTTCACGCAATTCTCAAAATAATTTAATATATAAATTTTTTCGGCCCTTTTTTTTTATTTGATCTTGATACGTCTCTAGATTAATTTATGTATTTAATGTATCAGTTTTTGCGTACGCGCTAGATCCAATTGTGCGGATGATACATTTGTCAAGCCCTCGCGGACCGAGCTGAGGTTCTCCTTCCAGGCCTGTAGCAGATCACGCAGTTGTTCCCACTGAGGTGCACCGAAGGTACGATGCATGGTCGATGAGATGTGGACCTTACGGTTGGCTTGATCAAGACGTGCACGCACCAGTTTTGTCTTAAGAACCTCAATAACAAAAGGTTCAACTTCATCTTCAGTAATTTGTAGTTCCTTGGTAAGAGTGTCAAAGCTCATTTCAGGATATTTCTCGGCCAACTGCATGAATGTCAGCAGACGCATCTTTTTCATGTTCTGTTCATGATTTAGACCCTGTGAGTTGACGAACTCTTTGTGATCCTCATAGAACTGAACGTATGATGGCAATTTGTCCGAAACGAATATGGATAGCAAATCGTGTATTAGATCGCCTTCCAAGAAGCGCACTGGCTTCAACGATAACAAAGGATCAAGCAGGAATGTATTTGGATCAGCCAGGGCAGTTACAATGCATTTCATGGCATCCTCGCGAGCAACACAAGCATTGTCTGCCGTGTAAGTGCCCAAAAGCTCTATCATAACCTTGGAAGACAACTCTAGATTGGTATCTTTAGTTACATCATGTAAAAGTCTATACAACTTTTGCATTTGCTCGCTGGATGGCGGGCAGTTGGCAAACTGCGATTTAAGTTGATCAACACCAGTAAAAACCTCAAGCACTTGATCACACTGCTTGGCTACCTGTACCAGATGATAGTATACATGGTAACGCAATGGTGAAGCTGTGTCCAGATTGTTAAACAATCGCCACAATGACTGAAGACACACTTTTCCCAAAGGTTGATTTGGCGCCTTGGTCATCTTCTCGCAATATGCCAACACAATGTTTTCACCGCGATCCAGAGGAATCTAATCAAGAATTCATTTAATATGTTATTTTAAAATTGTTATGTTGTTATACGCACCGTTATCATAATGGATACTATGCTGTTCAATATGCCATCGATCTGGGCAGGTTCGCCGTCTTTGAAGCAAACTTCACAGACGCCGATTATTTTGTGCAAATCATCTTCAACGCCTTTGTTAGATTTTTCCGATGAAATTTCAGCGCCAAGTTTTTTGAAGTACTTGCGTAGCTCTTGCACCTGTGTTAAAAATATAAAAATTCTATTTAATTATATTTTTATTTACAATTTTGTTTTTGCACAGCAGCAAAGTGAACATAACCTCACTTTAATGTTTAATGCGGTGCAAACAACGCATTTAGGCATTATTGAAACATTACCTGCTCATCTAGTGACAAGTCTATAAATACCGGATGTGAAGCCATGATTTAATTCAATGTTCAGTTATTTTATTTAGCAATATAGTAAACAAAATTTGCACGCACACGTCGCTGATGACAACTCGAAAGGAAAGAGCAAAACAATGGTAGAGTTGCCACACAGTTTCAAAAATACCGATAACAATAACCAAATATATTCGTATTTCGACAGTATTGTTAATAACCCGGGCTAAGAAATGGACGATCTTAATGATGATGCGTTTGATGATATATTGGCTTCTATGGAAATGCCAACCACTTCCAAATTAGCGAAAATAGAAATAACCACAACAAGTTCCACGGAGACAAATACTAGCTCCGTTATTGGCGCGGCCAAGCCGCCATCTAATCCTCATAGCGTTTTAGTGCATAGCAAGCAACGCGGTAATCCCATATTAAAATCTATTCTTAACGTGCCATTGGAGTTTCGAGATGATATAGTACCCGACTATGTTGTGGGTCGTACTTCTTGCATACTTTTTTTATCCTTAAAGTACCACAATTTAAATCCCGACTACATATGCCAAAGGCTTAAAGCTCTGGGCAAAATGTATGAGCTTCGTGTGCTCCTAGTGCAAGTGGACACACCGGAACCGCACAGTGCCCTTAAAAGCTTAACACGTATATCACTTTTGGCGGATCTTACAATGATGCTGGCCTGGAATGCTGATGAAGCCGGTAAAATTATTGAAACCTACAAACAGTTTGAGAAACGTTCACCTGACTTGATTATGGAGCGCGTAGATTCAAATCCTCACCAAAAGGTAATTTCTTACTTGATTCAATAGAATATATTTAATCTATATGTATACATTTAGCTTGTAGCGGCATTAACTAACATAAAGCCTGTTAACAAAACGGATGCGGTAACGTTGCTGCAGATCTTTGGTAATCTAGAGAATCTAATTAATGCTAGCGAGGAACGACTCTCTCAGGTCATGGGTCTGGGTCCGCGCAAAGCCAAAAAGTTGTACAAAACACTGCATGAACCCTTTCTCACAAAGTAATTTATAATTAATATTATTTATATGCTGAAAAAGTTATTTATTACAATTATTATCTAAACATTTACAAAGATTGCATATATATATATATATTTATATATATATGTATATATATATTACTCCAGCAGTTTCCATATCTTTATGGTGCCATCGTCACTACAAGAGATTAGTTGTCCGGCAGTTATTGGATTCCATTCTACAGCATTTACATCCTGTTCATGCGCTGTCTCCTCTGCTGTAAGCATCTCAAATGTGGGCTCATCGCGTTTTGAATCGCTGCACTCCCTAAAAATACGTATGCCATCATCTCCAGAAGCGGTGGCAATTAAGCCCGTGAGTTTGCACCACGATACATCATAGATAGCACGCGAATGTTGCCCAGACACTGTACACACACACTTCCACACAGTAGTCTTGTCGGGCGTTGCAATTCCTGCGTCATTCCCTGGATGATAGGCGCGCCAAATCTTAATGGTTGTATCGTCGCTGCATGACACCAAGCGCTCACCGCTTGCATCAAAATCAATGCTCCAAACAGTGCTTGTGTGTGAACTCAGTGTGGCTGTGCAATCCCAATCGCTATCAAGTGCACTTTCAGCAAACATTTTGATTGTGTTGTCGTACGATGCGGAGGCTAAGACTTCCATTTTTGGATGCCATACCACGCGCTTGACATCTTGCGTATGTGCATTAAGCACGGCAGCGCATTCAAATTCATCGTCACCAGCAACTTCCCAGATCCATACAGATTTGTCACGTGAACAAGTAGCTAACAAAGAACCATTGTGTGACCAACATACGCTTTTCACTTCGTTTTCATGTCCCTCTAGAGTCGCATTACATTCGGTTTTGGACCAAATGGCGGTAGTGGCATCAAAGCTGGCAGAAGCCAAATACTCGCCACACGGTGACCAACGCACCTCGCGTATTGTGCGCTTATGCCCATCTGACAATATTGTCTTTGTAGTCCATGTATTTCCAGACAGCGACCAGACTCGAATCGCTTTATCTTCCCCACAAGATGCAAAAGTGTTGCCTTTTGGATGCCATGCGACTCCCCAAATTCGTCCTTTGTGACCTTGCAATGTGTGCTCAAGGATAAGGCGACCCATGTTAAAATCAATGCGGTGTCAAGTGATTAAACTTAATATAGGTTTTAGTGTTATTTTATAGATAACACTAAAAGACAACTTTAATGTTCAAGAAACAGATGATATTCAATTGATCACAGCTGAACCAGTTCGATACCCACAGTATTTGAAAGATTACCTATTTTCTTCCACAAAGTGGCAACGGAAATTTTTCAAGCAGAATTCTTGTGAAGTATCTTCCACGAAGTGGCAGCACTAAACTACTAGCAGTAGAACTTTTGTAAACTATTGATGCGTATATCGATTAATCTGCAAATTTATGTATTGTTCATCTCTAGTTGGTTATATACATTATCTTCTGAACGTTTAGTTTGCACTGATAAGTGCGATGATAAAAAAATGAATGGTTTAATAGTGTTTAACAGTGGTAACGATGTTGTCTACCAAAATCTAAATGTGAAATTAACCGAAAAGATATGCAGAATAGCTATTACGCAGGGATTGCTACCAACTGGCAGCACACCAACGGCCGGAGCACCAGTGGACAGCAACATACTGCTGCAAATATTTAGCCCTATTATTAGCTCTCAACGTATAATGCATTGTCAATTTGACAACGCTTATTCCAGTTTTCAGTGTGACAATGGCTTTAACTTAGTTTTTGGAGAACTTTTGGGCTTTACATTCTTAAAGATTGGGCAAATTGAGATTGAGCAAATGATGAGGCAACTGGGTGTGGCTATTACACTAACGCGATATTGCTACGGAGCTAATCTATTTGGAACGCAGGCAGGCATTATGCAGCAAGAATTACTAACTCACTGCCTCAACTGCTATGAATGTCAGCTATGGCAGGAGGAACAAGCTTATCTACTGGAATCGTTGCCAAAGCTGCTTATCAACGCAGAACTTAAACGCACCGTACACTTAACTCTGGATGCAACCCTAGAACAGCTGCGTCAGTCAGGTGGACAGCAACGTGCACATGCCCTGTTGTTGGTCTCACACAAGCTGGTGGCAGTGAACAGCACACGTATTGCTCTACCCTTAGCACCGGCTGATTTACTCTTTCTGTCCATTCTCTCGCGAGCATTGCAAGCAGACAAATCGTTACGGGCAGTTGCCATCTTTTTGCAGGGCGTGTCACATGATGTGAACTCCGGATGTGTGCCCACCATTGTACATATCTCGCGCCTACATGGAAATCAGGTCCTGTTACAACTTATCGAATATGGTCACATGCCGTTAACCAGCTCCATGTACGACACGTTCTTTGTGTTGCAAAAGATTGTGGCAGTACAACAGCAAGGCGATGCTGATGCTTTAAAACCTGCCTACGAAAGTCTTGAATCGTTTGTCAGTCAAACTCTGACCGCCCTTAAGCGGCATCTAAAGCAAAAGCACGAGGAACTGGACAACTGTGTCAAAAAGTTTACTGCCCGCTGGGAGAACCTACGTAAGATGTACACCGAGTTCTTTAAGAGCTACGAGCGAGAGCTGCTAGTGCGTATTGAGTCAAACTTGCCGGCATTTGTTGAGGAACTTAAGCAGTTATTTACATTATCGCTAGCCTGTTGTGACAGTGCCAGCAATCATCAATTGGATCAGTTGGCTGACTCTGCAGCCGTTGTGGAGGCAAAGCTGTTGGAATTTGCCGAGTTTTTGGCTGTTAAAGCGACACGTAACATTTCTATTGATGCCTATCTCGAAGATTTTCCTGGATTGGTGCATTTTATGTATTTGAATCGGAGTTCAGGTCAAATGCTAGCACCAGATTTACGTGAAAACAACTCACAGTTGGTACCGAAATCGAAACTCTGGCAGATGGTCGACCTTACCCGCAGCTACTTAAAAAAGGGACAAACCACAGTCTTATGGAAAGATCGTACATTTCATTACTCATACTTTCTGTGGTTCGAAGATGTATCGGGCGGCATTTTAAAATGTTCGCTAGATTTGCAGGAACATTTCCTATCCACTGGCTTTGGGTCAAATGGGAATGGACAAAAGTCACCTGTGGAACCTGGTGCGCTACCCATGGATTACTATAGTGAATTGGCAGAGCTTTGTTTTCCTAAGCTGGCATCGGGTAAGGTACGCGTTTACGAATTATATTGTATACATTTAGGTTTAGTCACGGCCACTTGCGCCGTAGAACATGCACGCCGTCTGGTAGCTACCATTACAGATGTCGTAGGCGAGGAGACGTTTTAGAGTTCTTTATATTATTGTTAAAAAAAAAATCTAAGCACACATTTCTCACATTCCATTCCTATTGAAACCTGCACGATGCTAGTCAAATTACCCTAGAGAATTCATTTTACCAGATGAAGACAAGCAAAAAAAAAAAAAAAACCAAATCTGATTTAAACTATTTGCCAAAAATTTAACTTTGAACATTTTCAACTTTTTAAAAGTTGTTTTTGACTGAATTTTAATGTTTTTATGTCTTTGCCATGAATTCATTTATATACATATATCAAACACCATTGAGATTTTCAGGTTTATTTGTTAAACCTATTTTACTAACTTAGTGAAAGTGTAATTAATAAAAACATAAACGTTTGACAAATATTTATTTGAATATATTATTATTGTGTTTCAGTTTGTGGTTGCCCCTGTGAATTTTGTAACTCCTGCCACTTTTCCTCAAAGAAGGACTTGCGCGCGGTCAATGGCATTGACTTTTGACGAATCAAACAGTTTTCGTTACCCAGAGCTGTGTAGGTATCATCACCGATAAGATTTCTTAGTGCAATGTTCTTCTTTAGATGTTTATCATAGTAGCTGACGCCGGCAGCCACAAATTGTGGTCCCAGTGTAGCCAACTTCTTGTCAATATTGGCATCGGTGGATACCTGATTGAAGTCCTTCATAAAGGACCAGTTGCCAATTCCAAATAACCCCAGTATGCCATACATGACTAGACGTATCTGTCGAGTAGAACAAAAAAATTAATGAATATTAAAACTTCTCCAATTCACCAAGCACTTACACTTCCATGGCGAGCTAGGAGATTAAGGCGCAGATTTAAATAATGTCCAACCGTGTAGACCATAAGGAAGCTGACACTAGGAAATATAGAGTTTAGGAGTACACGATGCGTTTGTAACTGCAGGATGGCCTTGCTTAATCCAAATATCTGCTCATCTTCAGTCAATACTATAGCCTGCTCCAGCAATCTACCGTTTTCTGATGACCAATCGATTTGACGATCACGAAAACGTATATCGGCACGCTTGATCTCGGTGGTGTCATTATATGCATAATTTACTGGTATGCCCAGTGCGGCACCAAAACGATATTTTGTGGTGCCTGCTTGATACACATCAAAGCCAAAAACAGTAAAAGGGCTTACAAACTTTTGTTCACGTGGATCCACTTGCAATTTCTCCATTGCTTGCTCCACACGTAACTGCACTGCTTCTGGCACCTCCCGTTCAATACCATTTCTAGAAAAACAGCAATTAGTAAATATTACCTCATCCTGTGTTTAAGCGCTCACCCACTGATAACATTTTACAAAATCTCGGTAGTATTTTAATCCAAATGTATGCGGTAGAAAGTTGGTCAAAAAGAGACCTGCAGTGCTCGTTCCAGCCGCATAGAACACTATTTTACGACCAATTTCAGTCTTAAAAAAGCCAAAAAGGCCTCCACCGGGTTTTTTATGCATGTTTGGTCTATTTTGTAACCACAATGAATCGACCTGCCGCCACTTTCATAGGTGAGTAATCGAATAATTTCTTGCAGTTATCGATTAGCTTTAAAATTGCTTATTAATATTTAATATATACAATATTGTAAAATATTTGTAAATAACTATTGCATTAATTTTATATAAAAAATTGTAAACCTGAAAAAATTTTTTAATTCTAATTAAATATTTTTTAAATCACTTAACAACATTGTTTTCCTCATCTTTATTAATTTTCCCCCTGCAATGGAACAGTTAATTTCTTAAATACTCTATTATCAGAAATCTTAACCTGGCTGCGGTTGGTTGGTTCAACGGAAAATTTTTAATGACTAAGATTTGAAAAAATTTAAATTGCATTCGAAAGGACTCCAAAATAAGTTTTTTTTCTTAAATCGGACCAAAATTGGCAGAATTAGAGCTTCTTTAAGTGAATAAATAGTAATTTTTACCACTAAAGTCCTTTTATATCCTGTATGTCCTTTCACATCCTTGCTAACCCAAATTCAAATGATGGAGCTTTTTATAAGCTTTCGATTGACACTACGCACACTTGCCTGCGTCCCTTAGTTTACGAGATATTAGCAACTTTCTATAGATTCGACCTACTCCTGCATTCTGTTCGCCTGTTACTTTGAAATGAAAAGGGCTGAAATTTGCCTAGGCAAAAATCACAAAAATTCGTGGCGCACATATCCACACACCCTTTCACAAACAAATTACAAATTGTAAATAACTCGTAAACTACACGACGTAGCGTAGTGTGCTTGGTACTGACCAAAAGCTTATAAAAAGGTCCTTATTTTGAATAGAGATTCGCAAGGACATGCAAGGATGTGAAAGGAGTTTTCTGCTAATAATGACTATTTATGTATCTAAATTAGCTCTAACTCTGATAGTTTTGGTCCGATTTTAAGAGCATATACTTTTTTGGAGTCCTGGGGTTTAGTACTGTCGAATGCGAATGGTTTTATTCAAATCTGAGATTGACCATTTTCGTCAATTTTTGCAGTGAAAAATGAAAAAAAATTTTTGTTATTTTTTATTGTGTTTTGATGCCAAACGTTAGTACTGATCCTTACGAGTCCTTCAAGGTATAGAAAGTCAAAATTGGACCAACGCTAACAAAAAAAGAGCAAAATTTAAGCACAAGAAAAGTAATTTTCAATATTAAAGTCCTCATATATTCTGTATATCCTTGCATATCCTTGCGAGTAAGGATATATCTAATATCAGAATAAGGACCTTTCTATAAGCTTTCGATTGGTACCAAGCACACTACGCTACGTCATGTAGTTTACGAGTTATTTACAATTTGCAATTTGTGTGTGTGGATATGTGCGCCACGAATTTTTGTAATTTTTGCTTAAGCAAATTTCAGCACTTTTCATTTCAAAGTAACAGGCGAACAGAATGCAGAAGTAGGTGGAATTTCTGGAAAATAGCGAATATCTCCTAAACTAAGGGACGCAGGGAAGTGTGCGCGGTGTCAACGGAAAGCTCATCAAAAGCTCCATCATTTGAATTTGGGTTCGCAAGGATGTGCTAGGACATAAAAGGACTTTAGTATTAAAAATGACTATTTCTTTGCTTAAATTAGCCGTAACCTCGTCAATTTTGGATCAATTTTGTAAAGCCACCCATTAATTTAATAAATATTCTGTGAATTAGGGTACAGCCGATTAGTTTTCTTTCTTGTTTTGTTTTATTAAACATTCAAAGTTTGATTTTTATAAAAACTTATATATTTAACTTATGAACTGGTTGTACTTTGTAACTTAATGTCAACTACAACTATATTATTTTTGGCAGCTTTGTGTCGCCACCAACGACCCAAACGATGTTCCTGGCCAACAGCTACATAAAGCTTGGAACCATCGGCACTGAAAGCCAAACCATTTATAAACCCCGCAATAGATATGCTTTGAATCTGCTGAAGTTTTCGAGCATTCGGGTTCGTTTGCCAAAGTCTTACATTACCGTCATAAGATCCTAAAAAAGAAATTTTAATTAAATTTTTATTTTAATTTACTCTATTTCAATACACACCCGTTGCGATTAGATCCGTGTTGACGACAACGGCGATAGCTGTTATCCAATTAGCCACATCGTTTTCCCCTTTCCCATGCGCAAGTTGCGTAGTGCAGATCGGCTTTTTCTTTAAGGCACTCCAAAGGCTAATGGCACTGTAAGTTATAGATCACAAAATAATTTTCAAACTTATTTCTTTTAAATTCTTTTCATTACCCATCAACTCCCCCGGAAACGAAATGCTCGTCGTTTATTAACTTGATGCACTCAATGCCATCCTTGTGTCCATTGTAAATAAGCTGGGATTCTTCCGTAATCTTCCATATGCGTAACGTACAATCTGATCCGCCTGCAGTTATAGCGCGTTCCCGACTTAACGCATCTATACTTGTAATTCCAGTCTGGTGACCAAATCTATAAAATTTAATTAATTTACAAAAGACAATAATATTTAATTAAACTATTACTTACAAGCTCTCAACGTATGCTAATTCATCCACAGACCAAATATTTACGGCACGATCCTTGGAAGCGGAGTATAGCTCGTGTGTGCCCTTGCGAAATACTAATCCTGATACAATATCCCTATGACCTCTAAAAGTTTTTACATGTTTCATAGTTTGTGGACACCAGATCTGTATGTGTGGACCGCCCTCTGCTATTGCCATGAACTTCATGTCTGTGGACAGGCATATGGATATTACATGCGATCTACGCTTTTTGCCGGTATCAGGCTCCTCGCGATGGGGCAATACATCGCATTTATCCACAACTTTACCACTCTCTGTGCACCATTTAAGCACGAACTGTGATTTTGCGCCCGTATAGAGAAATTTACCATCTGGACTGAGCGCTAAAGCACATAGAGGCATATGGTGCAGCTTATTTTTTAGTGCGCCCTGGATTGTACACGATGTAACACCACCTGCTATGTTCCGACGCAAGCGACCGACACTATCTAAGTATTCTGTTTGTAGACGCTGTTCTACATTTTGACTTAATTCACGATCTTCCGCTCGTTCTGATTCCTGTTTTTCAATTTCCGACAGGTATTGCTTTGCCAGACGTAATCGTTTGTCTTGGGGCGTCTCCTCTTCTTCTTCATCACTTGAGAAGGCAAGAGTATTATTTTCCGTCCCGCTGTTGTACTCCTCATCATCACTAGCTATTTCTTCGTCATCTACCTTGGATCGAGGTTGCTTCTTAGGAACAGGTATTCTATCATTTTGACTTTTTTTCGCTGATTTTGATTTTCCTTTTGTTTGTATTGCATTATTCTATGGTAGAAATTAAGTTAATGATCTTTGAAGCTGTTCTTTGTGAATTTACGTACCTTCCGTTTTTTGTTAGCTTGTTTTACGGCACCGGGCTTAAGAAAAAAAGATGAAGACATTTTAAAAATTAACGCAAACTCTTAAATTTAAAACGCTTAACAGGCCCACGTGCATAGTATAACGCGCTTAGGCATTTTTGGCTCGTTTTCGATAAGTCAGCTGTGCAGCCAACTGTTACAAAGATTGCTAGCTATGAAAATACCACAGTATTTAATAAATGCTAAAATTAAATGTACTAAATATTGGCTAATATGATTTGTAATTGTTTTCTTGTTTTGACTCGCATATATAATGAATATTTGACTAATTGAACTAATTTGTAATATTAATCAAATATGGCAAAGATTTACACATAAAAGAATTCATTTAAAAAAAAAACGTAAATCAAAAGTAATATTTCATAGTTTATGTTAGAATACTGTTATAAGGAGGCTAAGTAACGTATAATAAGTTGTACCACAAACATAAAGAGAATGTATGAACTTAAATTTAAAATATATAAAAATATAAATAAATAAATATATAAATAATATATAAATTTAACAGGTTAAAAGAATTTATCATTAAAATCGTTATTCATCAAATCCCCTGGCTGGATGCAATAGTAAAATTTGACTCAAAATTTAGTGCGATTTGAGTGATTTTGAAATTTGAGTGAAAAAGTTTCTGTAGCTACCTACTGCAAAATTACGTTCGCCTGGTACTTCACTTGGATTTTTGATGGCAAATTTGACTCAAATTTTTACCTACGAGAGGTGTATGATTAGTTTAAACACAATAGTTACCATTCCACAACCTTTTATATCAATTTTATATTTATTTAGATAATTATGAATTATGCTTATTATTAACATGACGAATATATAATAATAGTATATAAATATAGTTTGATTATGATTGATGTATTTAATATAATTCAAGATACGATTCATACGATCCCTTTTCCAGAAAGGGACATCTTTCGATGGAAAATAGAAAGAGATGTTTAATTATTGAAATATAGCCCGTTGGTTTATTACAATAAATCAATTCTTTTAATAATAAAATAAATTAAGAGCAAATAAATATTTACAAAATTAATTTGGTTATTATAATTATAATCAATTAAAAATTATAATATATAAATATATATGTGTTTATACAAAGTAATCTATATTTATAAAGATAGTAATTCTTTATTTAGCTTTTATTGTTTCAAGAGCGCATTACAGTTACATTTAAATAATTAATGAATTCATTGTTGATTTTGAGTTGACGCCGATCCAAAAAATTTGTTAGTTTAATTATAATTAATTAAAAATTATCACAAAGTATGTAACGCTGATTTTGCTGATTTTTTTGTGTAAAAAGTTTTCATTTTATTTCGATTGTAAATTTTTATTTTCTTTTAATAAATAAATAAAACGAGATTTTGGGCGGCCAGACTTTTTGACCAGGCCATTTATATGTTAAATGGATGGTGATTGAAAGGGAACGTTGATGAAGAGATGAAGTAAGAAGAACCTATAGAGTAAAACCTATAGTATAAATCACCTAAAACTAAGTAACGTACTAAATAAAATTTGTAAAACTGCTAATTAAAAATAAAATTATGTTGAAAAATGTTAATAGGAATTATATGCATGTGCTTTATGCCTTATGCCACATGCGTCACGCCTCAAGAGTCAGTGCAACACCTTTACATGATGGAGCACAGACCAGACGTTTCGACGCCATTTTGAACTTTTTTTGTTCTCTTTAAAGTGACATTGCGCAGCGCTGGCTTTAGCTCAACGATGGGCTCTGGCTCAGCTTCGGCGGCGGCTGTGGTATTGGTGGTGGAGGATTGTGTGGCTGATTGTGTTGTGGCTGATGAAGCTAACGACATTTGTGCAGCTGGCACAGTTGTTATTGTGTTGCTACTTGCTGATGTAGCTGTCGTTCCCATTGATGTCGATGCTGCCGTTGTTGTAGCGGCTGTGGGATTACGCGTAACACCATTATTATTATTGTTATTGTTGCCGTAACTGCTGCCAATAACTGAAATTGAACTAATATTTTCAGGCTGTGCATTTGTGGAGCTGCTGGTTGCTATCTTGGGCACAAATGTATTCCCTCCACACAGCACTGGAATAGTGGAAATTGTTTGTATGGAATTCGTCTGTTGTTGTTGCTGCTGCTGCTGCTGTTGCTGCAGATCGGCATTTCCAGAGCTACTACCAATGACACTAATGGCGGACACTTGCGAGTCCATTGGAGTTGTCGCCGTCGTCAATGTTGAGGCACTATTATGACTATTACTACTTGTGTTCTTAGTGATATTTATTTTTATTTTATTAACTATGCTAGCGAAAGGTAACGCCGGCGCCGGTCCCACTGCGCTCAAATTATGTGTCTCCTGTGGATTCTCACCATTTAAATCTGCTTCGACTGCTGCCACTTCCAGTTCGAGTTCATCTTCATGTGCAGGTAAAGAGAGTGATTGTACCGATGCTGGTCGTTCCATTGTTGCAGGCGAAGCAGATGAATCGATGGTTTGTGTTTGTGTTTCTGGTAATCAAAGGCATACAAATTGTAGAATTAGAATTCGAAGGATCTAATATATTAAATGGAAGCACTTACCACTGCTATGTATGGATATTTCATCTTCTGGTAATGGAAGTAAAGGTACTACCGTACCAACATCTTCAAACCCATCATCCTCATCTTCCTCATCATCGTCTTTGGGTTCCTCTTTAATCTTAATATTAAGCATTGAGATTGGCTCCTTTTCAACATATGTATCCAAATCAGTGAAAGGAATGTTTGGCTCCTGTATTTCGACATCTGACTCATTGGCATTCTCTGCCCTTTGATGTTGTTGAATTTCGTTATCCTTATCCTTACCCTTGACCTCCTCGTCTTTATCCTTTTCATCTGCCGGTTGCTCAACTTCTGAGCTAGGCGCTGACGTTGCTGCCGTTTCCAACTGAGACTCACCTTCCCCTTCAACCCGAGTTGCACTAACTTGCACAGTTTCCTCCTCCTCATCATCATCATCAACAATTTCTGTTACACTCGGTTCCTCGTTGGGTAATACAATAACATCATCATCGTCATCATCAACGATCATGCTAGGTGTTGGCTTCTTAATATCATCTGTGAAAATGATTAATAATTATATATTGCAGATTGAGGAAAAATGATGGCTTCTTTCATTTACCTGTGTCATCTTCCAATTTAATTAAGGTATCCATTGCGTTGTCGTCGCTGGCATTAAGCATATCCACATCACCATTGGCTGTGGTGTCAGCAGGAACAGGCGTCGGTGGGTTAAGAGAGGTCTTGTGATCCTCATAGCAAAGGGGATGATAGATCTTCTCTTCCACGCGTATAGCCGATCGTAGATGCCACTCCTCAAGTTCCTCATTGTAGAATTGCTCGAATTTCTCATGGCACATGTCACAGCTGCGATCAACATCTTCTGCGCCTGCTGGACAGCTGGGAATTGGGGAGTCAAGTGATCGTTGCTGCGATACATCATCGACAGCATCTGGACCAACCTGCTGGCCTTGCGCTTCCAAGAAGTTTCTTTCACGCTCTTCCACATCTTCAATTTCCTCATACTGTCGCCAATCATTGAGATCATAGAACCAACGCCTGGAAGTCGCTTTTCTTGTAGAGTCACGTTCTCGCCGATTCTGTCGGAAATGCCAATCCAAGTGCTGACTATACTTGATGGTTTGCTCTGGCGGGAAACGTACACCACAGCTGCTACACTGCATGCCCAAATACAAAGTAGCTATCACCGCTGACTGCCTCGTCTTAATGGTGTCCGGTTTTTGTAGATAAATACGCTTGATGGGCTCTTGCGGTGGTCCAACTGTAACATTGGTAGCTGGTGCATCTTTGCTATTGTTTGAAGTCGTATCCAAGGCATGCAAATTAACTGTACCGCTGCTGTTGCTGTTGTTACTGCTGGCGGGATTAACCGAAGTAGATGGAACTGAAACGGGTGCTGCAGCGGGGACTGCGGCTGGCCCACCAATAATGCCCGAAGATACCAGTTTCTGGAAGAGCTCATCAATGTTAAGATTGCTCAGCGCGGCTGTAGCTGCTGGTAGTGAAACTGCACCTCCTACATTACTTGGCACTGCCGCAGCTTGCTCTGGATGTGGAACAGCTACTGGCCTTGGCCTTGGTGGTGGCTGTGGCGGATGAGATGGCGCCTCTGTCTTTATATACACCATGTCCTGGACATGCGCCCTACCAGCCTGCACGCCTTTTGGTAGCGTACCAAAGCGTACGAAACAATTGCGTCCACCATGCAATTTCATGCCCTTTGGCAATCCACCGTACTCGAGCTTCTGCAGCTGTCCATCCAGTAGAGCATAGAGAAAACTGTCGACAAACTGTATTGAATGCTGTTCAGCACCCAAATGGAAAGTTTGTTGGCGTCCGTCTAGGAAAAGTGGAACAATGGTATGCGCATCAACTATCATATTGATTTTGCCTACAACTAGGTCACGACGCACGCGTCCAATGTCCACATTTGGAGGCGGCCCCTCAGCCTTAAGTACATGTAGTTTATTGCCGATTGGTAATGATACTGGTGGACCACCGAAATAGATCTCATACCAATGCTCATCGATGTACAGCTCACGCGATGGATGACCGAAACGTATGCGATGCAGCTGACCGTCTAGCTGAAAGGGTTTATAGTCATCGTTAAAGCTTAAACCCAGCGGTTCATTGTGATCAATGTAAATAGCACGCTGTCCCTGCTGGAAACCAATCTCATGCGGCTCATCGCCATCCATAAATATAATTGCGACTTGATTATAGAAACGTATCTCCTTGCTGCCACCATCGATCGTTATGCTACGCACCATATCTGCCATTGGATTGTCTAGCGAATTGATGGCCTTTGTTATGGCAACCTGTTGCACTGGCGGCATTGTTAGCATTGAGGGTGGTTGTGGTGGTGGTGGTACTGCTGCTTGTGACATCACCAGCGGTGGATGCTGCCATGGCATGCCACGAAATCCACCACCGGGCACGATATTGCCCTGCCCCATGCGCTTTATATTGTTATTATTATTATTATTATTGTTGCTTTGGGCCAATTGCCATGCAGCGCGCTGTGCTGCTGCTGGATCCACCTGTTCGCCCCACTTGCTCGGCTTGCGTCGCTTGCCATCGCGTTTGGTCTTAACCTGTTTAGGAGGAACCTGTGACTTTTCAGCTATATGCTGCGACGTCGTTTGTTGCTCCTCGAATCTGAGCTCACTATCGCTACGTGGTGACTGAGAAGCAGTATTTTCATTGCCCTTAAGTTTGGGTATACGCTTGCGTAGCACTGCATCACGCGCTGCATTACGTTCTAGATCTTCCTCCTCGGCAGCGGCAGCCTCACGTCTGCGTGATTCTTTAATTTTGCTGCTTTCATTTATCGCCACAACTTTGGTAACCAAATCTTTGTACTGCTCCTGATTCATGCCATGATTCTCAAACATCTCCTGTGCTTGACTAAGTATTGTGCGCATCTTTTCATCATGCGCTTCCTGCGAATCATCGCCTGTCTTCAACTCTGCCAATTGCTTGATACGCTGGGACATTGGATTCTCTTTAGATCTATCGATCGCGGCGAAGCCTATAACAAATGTATGTATTAATAATAGAAAACATAGAATATTAAGGCATCTCTTTACTTGTCTTTTGGCGTACTGTCTTGGCCAGTTTGGCACGTAGTTCGTCCAACGTAGGTTTCTTACTTGGTGAAACAGCCTTAGCAGTTTGCTAGAATTATAATCAGCGTTATAAGTGTTATCTATCTATATGTTTAATATCTTAGGGTTTTGTAGTCACCTTATTTGAATCATAAGTTTCTATGTCATCTTCCAGAACGATAACAGCACCAGAAACTACACCACCTGCAGGTCTGGTTGGCAGGACTCTACGCAAATCAACATCCTCGCTGCCAAACAAACTATAGAAAAATATTTATAATTTTTATTTTTTAAAAGGATTGAAGAAATTGGTAGTACTTACGCGTCAAGTTTAGCAGATTTACTGCGTTTCTGTTGCGGCTGTTGCAGATTATCATCCTCAACATCATCGACATCCTTTGGTAATTGACCGGCTGGACGTTTCTCGCCAGTACCTTGCCCTAGTAACTGCGCTGAGTCCGTTGCACTACCAACCTTTGTTAAAGATGAGGGAGGTTCTGGCGAGGATTGCTTATTGTTGCTGCAGTTATCATCTGTTGCAGTTGCTGTAGTTGTTGATGTGGTTATAGTTGTTGATGTGGTTAGCATTGATGCTGTTGATAAATTCGCTGTAGATTTTTCTAATTTATTAAATTGTTTTTGTATTTTGAACGACACTTTTGAGGGCAATTTGGAGGAATTGTTCGATGCGTTGGAAGCGCTGCTAGCATTTGTTGTGCTGCTGGTGTTGTTGTTGTCAGATCTTTTAGCTGCTATTCCTGTGATGATTTCGAATTTTGGAGGCGGTGGCGTTATTGGTTTGCTCATTGGCAATACCAACGATATAAATTCGATGTCCCCCTCCGATGATGATTGACTGGTAGTAGTATTAGTGGAAGCAGCCGCAGCCACAACAGCTGCTGAAGAAGGATGAGTAGGGCCTGGTTCAAGTATGTGAAATGTATCTAGAAATTGTTTAGGTTTTCCAAAACAAAACAGATCATCTTACAGCAAAAAAACAAACAACAACAAAAAGAAAAAAGAACCGATTTTTCTTTCAACCAAAGAAAGGATAATACAGTTATTAGAAGTGAAGAGATTAACGGCTTCTTTACAGAAACTAATCAAAGTTTTTAAATAGAAAAATCACAATGGCAAATTAAAAGAAATTAATTTTAAATAATGAGAATGAGCAAAAATCAAAATATTTATATAAGATATTATAAGTGAAGATGGGGTAGGTAGGTGGTGGGGGGTGGTTATGGGCATCAACAAACACCAGGCACAGCAATTGGGCTAGAAGAATTAGTGGAAATCATAATAATAATAATAATAATGATACTAATAAAGTAAAAATAACTTATTAAAAGTGAAGAAATGGATGGTTCCGTGTAGGAACCCAGGTTAGACTAAATCAAAATAGGGCCGAAAAGAAAGTTATAATAATAAATATATATACATAATTGTTAAATATACCAACAAAAAGTGCCGTTCTACAAGTACAAAATAATAATAATAATAATAGTGTAATAAAAATAATAAATAAATAATATCGTATATGTACATATTTAAAAAAAGATGCATATATCATTTACAAAAAGGCAATTTGCTGTTTTGCATTATAATTAATGCAATTACAACAAATGTACAAAAAAAATATATGTTTTACAGTTCAAAATTATTTACTGTTTTTTTTTTCTATTCTATTAGGAGTTAACAACAACAATTTAAAGCTGCAGTCTTTATTTCTTCTTATTCTTATCAAATGATTAAATCATTATTATTTTTGTTTGTTTTTTTTCTTGTTTTTCTTTTAATTTTTTTTTTTTGATCAGGTACACAAATAATTTGTTTCACAGTTATTTTTGTTCTGGTTTAAATCAGGGGATTAAGTCTTTAATATTAACAAAGTAAATAGGTCTTAAAATTACACCAAAGGCGACACGTGGCTGCGTTTTGCATTTAATTAAAACAACTGGAATGCAAAATGTTTTCTCAACGCATTTTTTATTGGTTTTGTTATTAAATTTGTTTATCTTTTTCATTTTAAATATTATTATCATTATTAATTTCTTTTTCTTTCATATTTTCTTTTTAATTCTTTCAACTTCTTTTGATATTTAAAAGCTCTTAAATGTATATTAAAAAGAATTTGCATATATATATATATATCATATATGATAATATATTGGTTGATTTTAGTTTAAATTTTGAAATATAAACTAAATAATTTAAAAATCAAAAATAAAAAATAAAATAAAAATGATAAAACAGAAAAGAAAAGCAACCCCACTACTACAACGACAAAGTCAGAAGTAGAAGAAAAATAACAACCTCTAAATAAAACTCTTCAAAGATCTACTCTATCACACACAGTCGATCAACAAGTGTACAGTGAATACATAATAATGTAGACAACACACAAGGTTTGCCAGCAATTTGCAATTAATAAGCTATTCAATAATAATTTAAAATTATTTATCGACCTTTTTTCAACTGAAAGTATTTAATTTTTCAATTCAAAAAAGGATTTCAAATGAAATCTCTTTCGATAGCAATTCAACCCTTTCCATTAGGGCAAGTGAATAGTGTTAATAATGTCAATGGAGTAAAGTAAACAACTTTAAAATTAATCAAGTAACACCTATAACAATTTCCATAGCAATATCCCGCCCTTGGTGATAGTGGGAATGGTAATGCCTGAGCCTACAGTGCCGCCATTTTGGTTTGTAATTTCTGCATATTTGAACTACTTTGTTATTTGTATAGCTAATAGATTTATCGAAGTTATCGACATGATTGTTTGCTAACAGGTGTGAGATTAGAATTAAAAATTGTTTCTTACGTTTCTCTAAATCAATTGCGTTATTGACGGCAGTTAATGCTGCTGTTGGAGCCAGTGTTAGAGTTGTTTGTGCTGTGGCGTTCTGCTCCATTGGTGTTGTAGCTGAGGTTGAGGTTTTTGTTACTGATCCTGCCATTGCTGTACTGGTGGGTGACTTACTACGACTACCTGCATTGCGTAAATTCTGATCCCTTTCAACAGGTGAACGACTGCGTGAACGTGCATGATTCAAGTTGTTCGATTTGGAATTTGCTGTCCGGGAAGATGATGATGTAGAAGAAGAGGAAGATTTATTTGTGGCAGTCCGCTTAGATTTTGATGGCGAACTGGCTGGTGAGTTGCTCTTTCTCTTTGATACTGAAGGTGATCCTCCATTGTGTGTATAACGATCATGGTGATCCTTGCTTGATTGCTGCTTATCACGCGAGCTGGACGATCGTTTGACTGGCGAGAGGCTAGAACTATTGGGTTTATGCCTGCTATCAGAACCAGAAGAAGATGTGGATGCAGTGGAACTCTTTGATTCACTTCGCTTGCGACTGCTGCTAGATGAGCTATGATGACTACTGCTACTGCTGCTCTTGCTGGACCGACTGCTGGCAGAATTACGCATAGGTGATTTGCTCCGTGACCGACTAGATTTGTGCATTGAGGATGAATTAGACAACTTATGATTCTCCAGGCGTGGGTCAGCTATGCGCATAGGTGCACCCATTTGTGAAGTCTGTTGAGGTTGCATTTGTTTGGCAAGTCGTGGATCACGCGGACGCACAGAATTTAGCATTGCAGGATTAACGGGGTGTACCTTTGGTTTATTGGAAAAAGGCTGTAGAATATTTGAAATAAGCAAAAAGTTTTTGCATATCTATACAAAAAAAATGACTTACCGGCTGACCAATGCCTGGAATCATGGAAACAACAGGTAAAGGTGCACCAGGGCGAAGAGTACGCATACCACCAGGATACATTTGTGGTACACCGCCTGGTGGAATAACAGGATCAACGCCAGGTGGACGTAATACTGGTACTGGTGGAGGCATACCCATAGGCGGTACAGAAATGGCATCAGTAGCCTGATTTAATTGACGTTCCTGTTCCTGCAAATGCATTTTAGTCTGTTCCAGTTCAAGTTCCAATTTTCGCTTCTTTAGCTCCAATAGCTCACGCGTCTTAGCCTGTAGTATCTCCTCCATATCACTTGCCATACCCTATGGAATACAATAAAACAGATAAGTTGCCCAACTCCCAACTACAAATACTATAATAATAATAATTACCGTTTTAAGAAAATCTGGATTAACATGTATAGCCGGATTAACATGTATTTTTGTTGGCTGACTAGGTTTGGCAGTAATTGGCCAATTGTTGTCAAGACGTTTCACCTTTACATCTAGTGCATACATTCTGGACGGTGGGAATACTTCATTCCATGTCTGTCGTAACAAATACATACGTTCTCGTACCTTTTCCAGTACTGAAGATGGGGAATGCTGTACCTAAATAATAGATAATATAAATGAAATTCATTAGTTGATCTATATATAAAAATATATAATTTATCTTTTATTTTATATATTGTTGACTTACCGACTCGAAGGCGTTGAGAAATATATTGACTATACATTGGCCAAACAGCTGGACGTAGCTGCTTTTCACATTCTTAATTATCGAATCAATTAAATATAGTATGGGTAATTTGAATTCGGGCGGCACCTGTTTGATTTGGTAAGATAGGTAAGAATAAATAGAACATAAGTTTCTACAACGTCGCTAGCGAAGAGTGTGGACACAGATTGAGGCACATCATCATCAATGAACACGACGAATGGTCCTGGTCACAACTGACAACGTTGACGATCGAAACGACAACGATGACAACAACGATGATAATGACGAAAACAACGACGACAGCTGTTGGACACAGATGCATCTCCATGTAACGTGAGCTTGGTTATAGACAGGGGCAAGGGCAGGGACCGGGTCAAGGATAATTAAACAAACCAAAGCGTTACATCAATTTGTTTCTATACAAATATCCTCAATGTATCTTAATTAAATCCTACTCTTTTTAGACTTAAAAAAAAAAATTTTAAGATTGATTGGAAATGTTGAATTTCTTTTTGTATATAAAAAAAATTATTGATTATTTAAACTAAATAAAAGACTTTGTTTTGGGTTATCTTTGTATAATTATCTAATTACAACAAATATGTGAGAGAAAGGATATAAGAGATCTACTTTTAAGTTTAATACATTACTGTGAATTATTTATATTTTAAAGTTTTTTTTTTGTTTAGCTTCAGTGTCCTTTTAAGCCGAATGGTTTATATTATATATATAAATATATATATATATATATATATATATATATATATATTTGTTTTTAAATTTTTTTTTCTTCTTTTGCTGCGTGTTTTTAAATTGTTTTTTTGTTATATTTATATAATATTTAATAAGCAATGTTTTTTTGTATAAAATAAAAGACAACTTGATGACAATTGTTTAAGTATTTCTCTTTTATTGCAATATTCTTTTTGTGTATTTTTTTTTCTATTTTTCTTTTCTTTTGTGTATTTTATGTATATCAACGTATCGAGAAAAAAGAAGAATAGAAAGAAGTATATAGTAAACGCAACGTCTTACCTTTTAGAGGATAAACCAATCTCTGCTTTAAACCCAAATAATTATTTCAAGAATATATCAAAGTTTTAAGGATTACACACATACACACAACCCTACTGAACAATAATTATATGTTTATAATTATTTTTTTTTATCAGTCTTTAAAACAATTATTGTTCTGTTGGCTGAGTGTATAATCCTTAAAATAAAATTGTATGCATGAAGTGTTTAATTGAAGGATCATTAACGAAATTCGTGAATTATATATATATACGAATAGAATTCAGTTGGCTTCGTTGATCATCCTACATAGATAGTATATCACAGAAGTGTATAGGAATTGGAAAACAATCGACAGTATCTATAAGTTGTTATTTTTTTTCAATTATTAAAGAATTATCTATAGAAATATTTATATAATTGTAATACGATTGATTGTTTTCCAATTCAATATTGTGTTTAGCCCTGATTGTGTACTAGCAAACATTTTGGACATGGAGATCAAATGTTAACACAACTGCCGTGCTGGCGGCATTCGTAGGACTCAGACCAGTTTTAAAATTTTGTTTGCTTAATGGTCTGTATGTGCGTGTGTCTCTCTTTCTCTCAATGTCTGTGTGTGGTGGCTGTTAATTAAATATGCTTTATTTGTTAACCTGGCTGATGTGAAATTCCACCACGCGCACGATGACTTGGGCATAGTTGATGTTTTCCTCGGCGAGCATTGTAAGCATATTGATAAGTGGCTTGCTATTACAATTCAAATCCGTTAAACTGGATAAGTACTCCTCGCCAATGCGGCGTTCATCTTCGGAATACGATTGGAATATATGTTCCATATTATGATTAACTCCTTGACTTGAATTCCAAAATATTGCGTCTCACTTTAGCGATTACGAAAAAAAAAAATTTCAGTCGTTAAGCTGCAAGTGAGAAGTACGAAATAGTTCATTAGAATATAATAAGAACACATAAAATAGAATTTTGTATAAGCTACGATATATCTACCCAAATGAATAATTATGTGGTTATTACTACTCTCTCTCTCTCTCTCAATTTTATATAAACACTGTTTGGTTGTTTTTTTTAATGGCCACAAACAACAAATTTACTACGTATACAGGTACTGTACACATTCATAAATATAATCATTGTGATGTGGCTTGAAAGCCAAAACACTTGCAAAAAAACGTTAAACACACACGTTAAACGATCTACATAAATAAAATATGTATTTTTTTAAATATATAATTTAATACATATCTATAGATGTTTATTATATATAGATAAAAATGTATGTGCGCAAATACATACGTGCTGTTCATGGGCGAACAAAAAACACAACAGGCAACGGGGCAGATAAGGGGAATTTTTCATCAAAAATTCAAAATGGCGGTCGCCAGACAAGCAACCACGCATTTTTTTCACAATTGAAAGAACTTCAATTATTTAAATCTTTAATTGATATTTATACACTTAATCGCTAATAATGGCCAATAACACACTTTTGACAATTTTATTTACTTTATATTGTGGAATTTAAACTAATATTTCACAATTTATATTGGAACCACGTTTACACTGATTACATTTTCGGTTTTTAAAAAAACAAACTTTACTCTTATAACACAATTGAAAACGCACCTTTTTATATTAATACATTTGTACACTTTGTTTAACGCAATTTTATGCGATTAAAAATATTTATTGAGCACTTTAAACTAAATAAAATCAGCCTTTGACAATTTTTTCACGTAACAACTGAGATGTACTTGACGAATTTGTATGCTATCGAGCAGCTCCGAATAAGTTCATAAGTTCATAAAACTAAATCGTTCATTTGATATTGTTTTATTCTGTTCATTTAATAAACCGAGAGTTTTTTTGATTTTCCGGCAAATATGACGGAACTAGCGAATTAATTTTAAGGAGCAGTATATAATAATATATTGGTTATAAATTATTGAATAATTTTATATGTACAGCAAGCAACAATTAAAATTCTGATTATTTATGTCTTAACAGAAATCTAATTTGTGTATCGATATTTTGTTTTATTCCGATATTTCCTGTATTTACAAGATATCGATATTACAATGATAAGCGCTACATAGTTGGCAACGCCGCACTCACCAACCAGCTGTTGATTAAAAAAGAATAATAGGAGCAAAAATATAGATAGCAAGAACAAAAATCGCTTATTCAAAGCGATTTAGATAAATATTTATGTTTAATTTTTAGATCGCAAAAATGGATGATACCGAAACATACCTTCACAGTGCCTACCAGGTATCGATAATTCCAACTGATCTACATCATGAGGAAACTATAATCAGAGCAGCACAGTCTCTCGACTGTCTGAACAAAACAATAAACTCAATTTTTGGGCGCATTGATGCTCGGTTAGAAAGAAATGGTGCCAAGGTTCAGCATATAAATGAGCGTGTCATGCGTGCGCAGACAAGAATTGATGCTCTCGTTGGCTCCAAGAAATCAATTAAAATATTTGCGCCAGCACGTTTTCCCGGAAGCGGTATTTTAGGTAATATTCCGTCAACGTTTCCTCAAGTGCCAAAGAATATAATGGAGCTGCCGGCTACAGCATTGGAGCAGACACAGCGGCATCGTAGTAATCGCGGTGAAGATATCCCTAGCGAACAGAATTCTTCAACGAACCTTGACTCAGTTGTTTTTCATGTCCGCGGTGAAGAACAGCAAGAGACGCCATTGTTTATTGAACGACAGATGACAAATCGTACGGGAGGCTTGGGCAATTTACCGACAACAAAATCGGTGCCAGCTTTAATTCGTTTTAACTCTAATGAATTCGCTTACAATGGAGGTATGACTGGCACTGAAGATCTAAACGCTTGGAAGCGTTCCTTGCCACCACAAACTAATAAACGGGTTGCCAGCAAGCCAAAATTATTTGGGCCAGAACTATTGGCACCAGCGCCAAGATCATTAGCTCATGGAACAACAAAACTAGCAACACCAGCGGGTGATTTACGTTACAATCCAGCGGCATTAGCAGCTCCTGCCATTGACGTGCCGCTGGATCTACCCGACCTGCCTGGTATCGCCAATGACTTGCAATACGAACCAGTGGCAGAAAACACACCTATTGCGCCTTCTCATCAATTTTCCGGTTTACAGGATTTGCCAGATTTACCGGACTTGCCCGGTTTAACAGAACCAGACGTACATGTAGAACAGGAAATAACGGTAGCCGCTTTAGCAGCCCAGACTCACATGACTACAGGTGTAAAGCCAAAAACAATACCACCTCCTCCTTCACCGCCACCGCCTGTAACAGTTGCACCGCCGCCACCACCACCTCCGCCGCCACCACCGCCGCCAACTGCTCAGTTACTAGCAGCTTCCTGCCTACCTACAGACGATGTAATCAAACCACTTTCTCCTTCAAAGGAAACACCATTAAACATACCCCAATCTCGTGCACCGCCTATTCCAGATCCACGTTCTGAACTTATGGCTGCTATACGCAACGCTGGTGGTGCACACGGTGGTCGATTACGATCACCAGCTGCGGCGCCTGTCAATGCAGATGTGGTTGATACACAAAATAAAACAACGCGCTCAAAAGCCGGTGGCCCTAAATCCGGTGGTGATTTAATGGCTGATCTTCACAATAAGCTAATGCTGCGTAGAAAAGGTATATCTGGTAGCCAAAATCCAGCAGATCAAATTGGCAATCCCATGATGCTTCAATTATCCAAAATAATTGCGGGCCCAATAAAGCATAGCAAAGGGTCTATATCCAGCGATGAGGGAAACTCTGAAGATGATGATGGTGCTTGGGAATAGTCCCAAATATAAATCAATTAAAATTATGAATTAAATTAGTTCCAAATTTGTGCCTTGCTATAAGCATAACTGTAAATTATAACAGCCAAGTTAAGTAAATAAACCCAATAAGCCAGACCGAGCATCACCAAACGTTGAAAATGTGTTATTCTAAATGTTAAAAATTCATTCATTATTAACACAAGTCTGAGTATATAATTTTATTGCACAAAAAGTACACTTATTTATTTAAAAATGATACTTTTATTAATTTATTATTAGGAATTAAATTTTTTTCTGGTAGGATCATAAAACAGCACGAATTAATGCGACAGAACGTTGTATCAAATTTGTTGTTGGTCAGTGTTAATGTTATCGATAACAATTAGTTCATACACACGTTTTAACGATGTCTAGTCCAAAGCGCGATATAAATGATCTGTTTGATGATATAGTTCTAACGGAGGAGACACACGCTCGTTTGGGATACGAGGAGGGCATTAACGACGGTCGTGAACAAGGAAATCAAGAAGGCTATCAACTTGGCTACGCTCAAGGTTTGCAACTTGGCGAGGAACTGGGTGAAATTTATGGGCAAGTGGTGGCCCAACAGCAGTTACCACATACGGATAGGGTACAACGTACACTTTGTCAGCTGCGGACACTCATTGAGAAGTTTCCGCGCAATAACGATCCCGAGGCAGACATCATTGGCACTGTGGAGCTTATACGTAACACACACCGACGACTCTGCGCACTACTTGGTACAAGGAAAAAAACTAGTGAACTGCAAGAATCCGCGCCGCCACAAGAGCGCAAAGATTTCAGTTTTTAAGAAAAATATTAACAGGATGACGCCCGTAGGTTTGGATGAGTTGCAAGGCTGCCTAGATAGCTTGTTGGGATATTTAGACCCGCACTGGGAGTTTGTTAATTGTCACATGGTTAACTATTTGACTGATGATCACTGGACACAGTATGTTCCAGTAGCGCTTAGAGAAGAGTTAAATACTGCTGACAATGTGAAAGAGGTTATAGAGACGGTGTTTTGGCAAGGTCAAAGGAACAGTCAAAAATTTTCAGCAGTAGTGCAGTTTCTGAAGTTGGGGGAATGTGTACGCTTGGACAATTGCAAACAAATTTTAACAACTATTGAGCAATTGGAGCAAGAACTAGAAACTACAATACACAGTCAGTTAGTAAGCATAAAGGAATTTATGTCCACTAAAAAATGTCATGAGGTAAGTTACATAAAGCTAAACAAAAGGAAACATTCTAATAATGATTGCTTTAGGTGGAGCTTACGGCGGCTTTAGTCGATAAACTAATTCAAGGCACAACGGCTGTTAGTAGTAGTAATTACTACATTGTTGACGCTGGAGATGGCAAGGGTTATCTTTCATCAAGATTGGCGTTACAGTATGGACACCGAGTTTTAGGTATTGATGCCAATACAACAAACACTGAAAACGCTTTAGCCCGCAACCGGAAATTGCAGGTAAGCTAATTATACAATTATATTTTATATTAAGAAAAGGTATGGCACAAAACCAAAGGTATTTAAAAAAAAAGTGTTAAGTAACGCGTGTTTATTATGTACGTAAGACAGGGCCGTTAATGCAATCAGTAGAGTGCTGTAAAGTGTGTCTGTAAATTAAGCTGACCATTCACTGGCGAACATGCCTATGTAATCTGTTCGATGCGACAATATGTTCTTTGTGAATGGTGGTGTTCGCGACTTAAAATTTGTGTGCAAATAAAAAACTGAAAATTTCTTTCAAAATGACAAAGAGATTCTTGGAGGAATTTCTATTGTGTTTTAAAAATCAACCCGCATTATGGCAATCTTCATGTGAGGCATATAAAAACAAAACACAGCGCATTAAAGCCTGGGATATATTGTTGGAAAAGTATCAAGAATTTGATGAAGACGCCACCGTCGATACAGTAAAAAGAAAAATAAATTCGTTGCGTGCTTCATACAGACGCGAACTACATAAAATACGAAGAAGTGAAGCATCCGGATCTGGAGCAGATGATGTTTATAAGCCAAGTATTTGGTATTTTAATGATATTGATTTCCTTCGAAATCAGGACTTAAAAGTGGATGACTTTAATACATTTGACGATAGCCAAGAAATGGAAATAATCGTAAGTATTGATAATAATAATAATAATAAAACAATAATTATTAATTTTTTCTCTTTTTTAAATTTAAGGCACCAGTACGAAAACGCAAGCATAGCGAATGCAATGAGTTCGCGCCACAAGTTATGCAGCCTGCGGAGAATATCAATTTAAGCTTCGATTTGAATAATAAAAGACATAGAGATGCAGCAGATGTTTTTGCTGAAGGATGGGCCATAATCTTTCGTGAATTAACAAAAGAACAACAAATTTTTGCAAAAAAAGGCATTGATGAACTTCTCATGCAAGGCCAATTGGGAATGCTTTCCTACGGAAGTGTATTTCATACGGGAAATTAACTATATTTTATGCACTTAACTCAGAATTCCTTAATTGTTATCATTATAGAAGTATTCAGTGCACCACATAACATAACTCTGTTTCTCCAGTTGTTGCCTTTAATTCATTCAGCGTTTAGTTGAATGCCCACCACTATTATTAATATATATATATATATATATGGAATATATTATTATAAGTATAAAATAAAAAAAAAACCTCAACAATTCAACAAATAGTGTATAATTTGTATAAACTTGTAAAGTTTTCAAGCAATTCATATGTAAAAATATAGATAATTGTATCTATTTTTAATCTTACACTTTAATAATAATTCCTTTTTTCTCTTTAAATTAGCGAGCGTGGAACGGGTTAACGGAACGTGCAGAACTACAAAGTCAGGGCATAATACCACCTCGTCGAGGTAGTAAAAAACTTGCTGGAACAGATGTCGCAACAATTCCGCCTTTACCGGACAATTATAAAACCACATCAAAATTTATAACAACAGAACTAAATCTAAGTGATTTGGTGTCAGAACATTTTAATGAAACAATCAAAGATTCAGCGGTGGATCCTAATATTTGTCTGACTGGTCTGCATACATGTGGAAATCTAGCACCTACTTGTTTACAAGTATTCCATGCACAGAAGTCAGTAAAGATTCTATGTAATATTGGCTGTTGTTATCATCTACTACGCGAACGGTACTCCCAGCAGGAATTCTTTGGCAACAAAGCATTAATGGATATGCAAACCGATTACGGATTTCCATTAAGTCGCTATCTACAACAGCGTCAAGTGCGTTTGGGTCGCAATGCACGTATGCTGGCCGCCCAGTCTATTGAACGGACCTTGGACGCCAAGGAACTACCTAACATAACACTCTACTATCGTGCACTACTGGAGCTTCTAGTGTGTCGACATGCAACACACTTGAAAAACGAACTTCAAGTGGGTAAAGTGCGTAAATTCAATAATTTCCCTGAATATATACAAAAATGCGCCGAGAAGTTGAATGCACCTTGGCTAACAGCTGTATCAGCAGATGAATTGCTAGCATTGGAGCAGCAACATGAATTGCAACGCCATTACTTATCCCTGTTCTATCTGCTGCGCATGTCCTTTGCTCCAATTCTAGAAACTGTTATATTGCTGGATCGCCTATTATATCTTAAGGAACTCAACTACAAACACAGCTACCTAATAGATTTGTTTGAACCCGTTATTTCACCACGCCACTATGCCATAGTCGTTATCAAAAGATAGATATTTTGATAATAATACTGATTACGACTATTATTAACTTCTAATTGTTTTCAATACTGTAACCAGCCGTAACTGACTACAATAAATCTCTTACTTCTCATGCTATAAAAACCATAGAAATATTTTAACAAACATAAACCGTAAAATCTACATCAAGCGAATTAAGTAAAGATTTTCAAATGTGAAATACTCCTTTTTTAAACCCACTTTGAAGTAAAGGCAGTTAGAGAATATATATATTCGTGTTACCTAACACCGTGTTGCTCTCTTTAATTATAAAACTTTGATATCACTAATACTTGATTTTGTCAAGGGCTTAACTCAATTATCTACAAGGAAATACCCATTTTATTTGTTTTATTTAACGTCAACTTTGAAGTGGTCCACTAAAAATCAATTGTAGCCATATAAATTTTAAAAATTATATTTACATGTAAAAACTTGAGCTTGCTCAGAAATCATCATCAGAGAAGTCAATGAAACTTGATTTTTTTACAATATCATTCATTGTAGAGATGAAAACAATTGTAGTATTAAATATATTATAAACGAGAGAATATACGATGATAATGCACTAATCTAATGTAATCCTTATGTATTTTATTACATAAAAAAAACGTGTTACATTTACTATGATTTGTCGTATTATAAAAGTCGACGCATGTTATTTGTTTACATTACATGTAATATATAAATAAATATATGTATATGTATATTAATATTATATATTATATTTATATATATATAAATAACTGATAAACGTAACACATGCTTCAGTTTAGAAAACTGTTCGTATATCATTAACACAATTTACTGATTAAAATAGAATTTATTTGGAGTTAAGAAAAAAGTAAATCTAATTTTTCCTAGGTGTTCGTTGTTTTAAAGATAGTTAGATTGCAAGTCATTAAAACAATTTCACAACAATTGAAATTGTATTTAAAATTATTTTAATTTAATTTTTGAAAATCTAACTTACGTAGAATTAAAATTGCACTTTGTGTGTGGTCCATAGATGGATTAGAAACTAAAAAGAAAAGGATATTCGTTAATTAATAATAAAAAATTAGAACAAGAAATATAATTCTTAAAAAAAAGTAAAGAAAAATAATTTTAAGAGTTATTGTGTTATTTATTCCATTAAAATAAACCTTTATATTAGTAAATAAATTATAGGGTATCCGTATATTTTTTATTAACTGCTAAATATTTAAATAATCGTTTTTTCTCGATGGTAAATTTTGTTTGGGGTGTTAATTCGTTCGGGGCGTTACAGTTTTCGGCTCGTTATCTAGCAAAATAAATATATTTGTGTGCAGGATAACGTTTCATAGTTGTAAAAATGTTAATTTCATTATGATAATCAGCTTAAATGTCACACACTTTAAAATTAAGTTAATTTATAGACTTTTAATCATATCTCTAAAACTTATATCTGTCAAAATGTTTATTCAGTATATCCTAGGAAATACCCAGCAAAGTTTTTTTTTAAGTGGTCCACCAAAAACCAATTATGATATATAAATTTAAATATATGCACCAATATTTATGTCAACGATTGAGGAATACCCACGACAGGCGTACAGTACAGAGGGCAAAAAAAATTTAAAAACGTGCTAATTATTATATTTTATATTATTATATTTTATATTATTTATATATATATTATATTTTTTTTATCAGGCAATCGTTCCGACTGCTCACTGTTTTTCACCTCGCTCCTTTCTTACCTATTATCTATTCGAAATTTTACTATAAATACAACCGCGTTTATTAAATTAATTGTAATTGTTGATCGTTCGTTCGTGTGTTCTGTCTATTAACCAAGGTAAAGTATAAAATACGTATATTTAAACAAGTAAGAAGTCTGTAGTCGAGTGTACCCGACTACCAGAGGTCTTTGCCTACATATACAGCCATACACACACATACTCATACATACACACAGTTCTGCACGTACTTAGCCATTGCGCGCACCTTTTAGACCCCCACGCTCTATACCGTGTTTATTGTTCAATTTTAACGAAATTCACAACGTAGATGAAGAATGGTCTACTTAATATGTGTGCGAAAAAGAAAATCGGTTAAAAATTGTAGCTTATAATCGATTTTTTCAAATTGCGGGGGTCAGCGGAGGAAATTCGAAAATCTAGAACAAACTCGTATAGTGTACGAACATAACAAATCTACGTTCCAAATTTCGTTGCTCTAGCTCTTATTTTGCGCGCACTACTATACCCCCCCCCGGGGCCAATAACGCCACTTTTGATGATGTATAACTTCCGAGATTTTTGATCAATCTTACCCAGATTCACAACATCGATCAAGAGTGGTATAATTATGATGTGTGCCAAAAATAAATTGGATCGGTTGAAAATTGTGCTTAATAATCGTTTTTTTTTTCGAATTGCGGTGGTGAGGGGAGGAAATTGAAAAATCAAAAACAAACTCGTATAACCTACGAACATAACGAATTTGGATTTCAAGTTTGGTTGCTCTAGCTCTTATAGTCTCTGAGAAACAGGCGTTCATACAGACGGACAGACAGACAGACAGACAGACGGACAGGGCTAGATGAACTCGTCTTGTCGTCCTGATTCAGAATATATATACTTTATGGGGTCTCCGATGATTATTTCTATGTGTTACATACTTTTCGATTTTGCACATTTCCAATAGCTCCGCTTTACTTCTTTTTTACAAAAAGGCGAAGGGGTTAAAAAATAACAATAAAAAGCAATAAAAAGCACACAGCCAAATCCTTGAAAAATGTTAGAAAGGAAAACCTGAAATACGAGTTGAAAGTGAGAAAGTTAAAGGACGAAATTAAATCATCCTAAGTGTTAATGGAATGGGAATTTGGAGAAGTAAATTAAATATATATATAACAAATTTGAAACCTCAAAAAAGTAGAAACTAAATGAAACTCCTGATTGTAAGGAAATTCGAAAAAAGAGTGCAATTTAATTAAATGTGAAATGGTTGAAGGTCGAAATGAAACGAAACTGAGGATACATACATATATAAAAATATAATAATATTATATATGTATATAAAAATTATATATATATATATATATAAATATACATGTATATAAGTTCAATTTTAAGCCAAGTTGTGGTTCTCCTCGGGTAATGTCACCACTGCATACTTTTGTTTTATATCTATCTATCCCTATCTATTATAGTACATAGATATTGATAGATCTAATACCTATATATATAATATATAATATTATATATATTTTTATAAAATTCTAAGCACTTAGAATTGATAACTTTCGTGAGTTGTTATCGTGTTGGCCTTTACATAAACTACGCATTTAACATTTAAAATGTAAAATAATCTGACAGTTATAATTGGGGATTGGTTGATATCAAGTAGATTGTATTAGTATTATGATAGGATGATTGTCTATTATTGTTAAAAAAACAAAATTGTTATGAAATTGATAGCATTTAATTTTTAAATTTTTAAATACAGTTTCAGCTTTGCAATGGTTTTAACAGCGATTCTGCTTATCGTTGTGGGTGTGTTGAGCGCTGTTTACCTTTGGTTCCAGCGTAATCACAGCTATTGGCAACGCAAGGGAATACCTTACGTGAAACCAACACCAATTTTAGGTAATACCACACCCATGTTTACACATACAAACTCCTTTGGCATGCATATATCGGATATATACAATGATCCGAAAATGAAGGATGAGGCTGTTGTGGGCATCTATGTAATTAATAAACCTGCATTGGTTATACGTGAACCGGAACTGATTAAATCGGTGATGATTAAGGATTTCAATCGTTTCTCTAATCGTTATGCACGTTGTGATCCTCATGGTGATAGCTTGGCCTATAACAATTTATTCTTTGTACGTAATCCGGCATGGAAGGAGATACGTTCCAAGTTGACACCCATTTTTACCAGTGGTAAAATCAAACAGATGTATACATTGATGCAAGAAGTAAGTAGAATTATGGTACATCAGTTTATATTATGTGGTTTTCTACATATCGTTATTCATTTATAGATAGCTAATGACCTGGAGAAACATTTGGCAAGACACAATCCGGGCAAGAATGGACAATATATAACAGAAGTAAAGGAGTTGTGCGCCAGGTTCACAACCGATTTAATTGCCACTACAGCGTTTGGTGTCCAAGCAAATAGCCTGCAAGATCCTAATTCACATTTTCGGGAACAGGGACGAAAAGTTTTACAACCTACAATATTGCGTAGTATTGACTTCTTCTTAGTCTTTTTCTTGCCAAAATTGGTATCCCTCTTTCGAGCTAAGTTCTTTACAAAGGAGTACTCCCATTTTATACGATCATCAATTACCCATGTCATGTCTGAGCGGGAGCGAACGGGCACAATACGCAATGATCTGATTGATATATTGGTGGGCTTACGCAAGGAAGCTGCGATGGATCCTTCAAAGCCGCATCTAGCCACAAAGAAAGATTTCTTGACCGCTCAGGCTGGTGTATTCTTTACAGCGGGCTTTGAGACCTCATCATCAACAATGTCCTTTGCTCTGCTTGAACTGGCCAAAGCGCCAGAGATTCAGGAACGACTTCGCAAAGAAATTCATGAAGCTTTGGTGGAAGAGGGTGGCAAATTGTCTTATGAGAAAATCAATTCTTTGGAATATCTAGCCATGGTGGTTGACGAGGTCTTGCGTATATATCCTGTATTGCCGTTCCTCGATCGCGAATATGGAAGTATAAAGGGACAACCAGATCTGTCCCTGAAACCCTATTATGATTTTAGTTTAGAGGACGGTACGCCTGTCTTCATACCTGTATATGGTCTGCACCATGACCCCAAGGTAGGTGTATAACATATATCCATACCATATAATTTACAATACTCAACAATATCTTTAACAGTATTGGAACAATCCTAAGGAATTTGATCCTGAACGCTTCTCACCCGAGAACCGCAAATCAATTGAACCTATGGCCTATCAGCCATTCGGTCTTGGTCCCCATAGCTGTATTGGCCTCCGACTTGGGCTGCTGCAAAGCAAACTTGGGCTTGTTCACTTCCTAAAAAATCATCTAGTGCGATGCTGTCCTCAGACACCAATGGTATCTAAATTTGATACAAATTTAGTTGTTCTACATTTGGAAACAGGCATGTTCCTAGAGATAGTTAACGACAAACTCTACGAAAATGATAATACATCTTCCATCTAATGAAATCCCTATTGGTATATTTTATATGAACAAAACGTGATAAGTTTAGGATTACTTGTTGAATGTTATCTTTTAATAGTGTGTATATTAAATATATAATAAATAATAGCTGATAAATGCTTCGGATCAGGGAACTGCTCGCATGTCACTGACACAATTAACTGATTAAAAACGTATATATGTATTCATAATATATGTATATAAGTTGAAATAGTAAATTGATTTATAATTATCAAACCGTCATTTACTTAATCTAATTCAATGATATTGAACGATGTTTTGCTTGTTTCAATAACAAGATTACAAATCAGTAAAACAATTTTACAATTGAAACTGACATTTCAAATTAAAATTAATTTGGATTAAATTTAGGGTCTTTACTTAAAATGTTCAAATGAAAATTTAGGTATAAAAGATTAAAAGTGCAGTAAGTTGACAGCGAAAAGATGATTTAGCAGCTGCAAAGGATTCAAACTTAACAATAACTTATTTATGAAAGAAATATATAAAGTTTATAACTAAATTCAGAAATATATGGTGTCGAAAATATTAATTTTCTTTGCAGTAGATTTTTATATTTATATATATATATATTTATTATAATTATTTGTTTTCAGAGATTGATAATCTGTTCCTTAATGTAAGTTCGGTTCCGTATCTGGCTTCCCTTTGGTTCGTTGTGTTTTATATTATTCGCATCGTTATTAGCCCCTTTGCCTTTTTGTAAAAAAGAGCAAAGCGAAGCTATTGGAAATATACAAAATCCAAAAGTGTAACACATAGAAATAATCATCGGAGACCCCATAAAGTATATATATTCTCAATCAGGACGACAAGACGAGTTCATCTACCCCTGTCCGTCTGTCTGTCCGTCCGTCCGTATGAACGCCTGTTTTTCAGAGACTATAAGAGCTAGAGCAACCAAATTTTAAACCTAGATTTATCATTTTCGTAAGCTGTACAAGTTTGTTTTTGATTTTTCGATTTCCTCCCCTGACCCCCGCAATTCGAAAAAAAGATTATTAAGCACAATTTTCAACCGATCAAATTTATTTTTGGCACACATCATAATTTGACCACTCTTGATCCTTGTTGTGAATCTGGGTAAGATTGATCAAAAATCTCGGAGGTTATACATCATCAAAAGTGGCGTTATGGGCCCCGGGGGGGTATGGTAGTGCGCGCAAAATAAGAGCTAGAGCAACGAAATTTGGAACGTAGATTTGTTATGTTCGTACACTATACGAGTTTGTTTTAGATTATCGAATTTCCTCCGCTGACCCCCACAATTTGAAAAAATCGATTATAAGGTACAATTTTTAACCGATCAAATTTCTTTTTCGCACACATATTAAGTAGACCATTCTTCATCTACGTTGTGAGTTTCGTTAAAATTGAACGAAAAACACGGAAGTTATACAACAATAAGTACCGCGCTATAGAGCGTGGGGGGCTAAAAGGCGCGCGCAATGGCCAAGTACGTGCAGAACTGTGTGTATGTATGAGTATGTGTGTGTATGGCTGTATATGTAGGCAAAGGGGTTCTCGTAGTCGGGTACACTCGACTACAGACTTCTTACTTGTTTTTGAAGTGGTCCACCAAAAACCAATTATGATATATAAATATATATATTATATTTTTTTTTATCAGGCAATCGTTCCGACTGCTCACTGTTTTTCACCTCGCTCCATTCTTACCTATTATCTATTCGAAATTTTACTATAAATACAACCGCGTTTATTAAATTAATTGTAATTGTTGATCGTTCGTTCGTGTGTTCTGTCTATTAACCAAGGTAAAGTATAAAATACGTATATTTAAACAAGTAAGAAGTCTGTAGTCGAATGTACGCGACTACGAGAGCCCCTTTGCCTACATATACAGCCATACACACACATACTCATACATACACACAGTTCTGCACGTACTTAGCCATTGCGCGCACCTTTTAGACCCCCACGCTCTATACCGTGTTTATTGTTCAATTTTAACGAAATTCACAACGTAGATGAAGAATGGTCTACTTAATATGTGTGCGAAAAAGAAAATCGGTTAAAAATTGTAGTTTATAATCGATTTTTTCAAATTGCGGGGGTCAACGGAGGAAATTCGAAAATCTAAAACAAACTCGTATAGTGTACGAACATAACAAATCTACGTTCCAAATTTCGTTGCTCTAGCTCTTATTTTGCGCGCACTACTATACCCCCCCGGGGCCAATAACGCCACTTTTGATGATGTATAACTTCCGAGATTTTTGATCAATCTTACCCAGATTCACAACATCGATCAAGAGTGGTATAATTATGATGTGTGCCAAAAATAAATTGGATCGGTTGAAAATTGTGCTTAATAATCGTTTTTTTTTCGAATTGCGGTGGTGAGGGGAGGAAATTGAAAAATCAAAAACAAACTCGTATAACCTACGAACATAACGAATTTGGATTTCAAGTTTGGTTGCTCTAGCTCTTATAGTCTCTGAGAAACAGGCGTTCATACAGACGGACAGACAGACAGACAGACAGACGGACAGGGCTAGATGAACTCGTCTTGTCGTCCTGATTCAGAATATATATACTTTATGGGGTCTCCGATGATTATTTCTATGTGTTACATACTTTTCGATTTTGCACATTTCCAATAGCTCCGCTTTACTTCTTTTTTACAAAAAGGCGAAGGGGTTAAAAAATAACAATAAAAAGCAATAAAAAGCACACAGCCAAATCCTTGAAAAATGTTAGAAAGGAAAACCTGAAATACGAGTTGAAAGTGAGAAAGTTAAAGGACGAAATTAAATCATCCTAAGTGTTAATGGAATGGGAATTTGGAGAAGTAAATTAAATATATATATAACAAATTTGAAACCTCAAAAAAGTAGAAACTAAATGAAACTCCTGATTGTAAGGAAATTCGAAAAAAGAGTGCAATTTAATTAAATGTGAAATGGTTGAAGGTCGAAATGAAACGAAACTGAGGATACATACATATATAAAAAAATAATAATATTATATATGTATATAAAAATTATATATATATATATATATAAATATACATGTATATAAGTTCAATTTTAAGCCAAGTTGTGGTTCTCCTCGGGTAATGTCACCACTGCATACTTTTGTTTTATATCTATCTATCCCTATCTATTATAGTACATAGATATTAATAGATCTAATACCTATATATATAATATATAATATTATATATATTTTTATAAAATTCTAAGCACTTAGAATTGATAACTTTCGTGAGTTGTTATCGTGTTGGCCTTTACATAAACTACGCATTTAACATTTACAATGTAAAATAATCTGACAGTTATAATTGGGGATTGGTTGATATCAAGTAGATTGTATTAGTATTATGATATGATGATTGTCTATTATTGTTAAAAAAACAAAATTGTTATGAAATTGATAGCATTTAATTTTTAAATTTTTAAATACAGTTTCAGCTTTGCAATGGTTTTAACAGCGATTCTGCTTATCGTTGTGGGTGTGTTGAGCGCTGTTTACCTTTGGTTCCAGCGTAATCACAGCTATTGGCAACGCAAGGGAATACCTTACGTGAAACCAACACCAATTTTAGGTAATACCACACCCATGTTTACACATACAAACTCCTTTGGCATGCATATATCGGATATATACAATGATCCGAAAATGAAGGATGAGGCTGTTGTGGGCATCTATGTAATTAATAAACCTGCATTGGTTATACGTGAACCGGAACTGATTAAATCGGTGATGATTAAGGATTTCAATCGTTTCTCTAATCGTTATGCACGTTGTGATCCTCATGGTGATAGCTTGGCCTATAACAATTTATTCTTTGTACGTAATCCGGCATGGAAGGAGATACGTTCCAAGTTGACACCCATTTTTACCAGTGGTAAAATCAAACAGATGTATACATTGATGCAAGAAGTAAGTAGAATTATGGTACATCAGTTTATATTATGTGGTTTTCTACATATCGTTATTCATTTATAGATAGCTAATGACCTGGAGAAACATTTGGCAAGACACAATCCGGGCAAGAATGGACAATATATAACAGAAGTAAAGGAGTTGTGCGCCAGGTTCACAACCGATTTAATTGCCACTACAGCGTTTGGTGTCCAAGCAAATAGCCTGCAAGATCCTAATTCACATTTTCGGGAACAGGGACGAAAAGTTTTACAACCTACAATATTGCGTAGTATTGACTTCTTCTTAGTCTTTTTCTTGCCAAAATTGGTATCCCTCTTTCGAGCTAAGTTCTTTACAAAGGAGTACTCCCATTTTATACGATCATCAATTACTCATGTCATGTCTGAGCGGGAGCGAACGGGCACAATACGCAATGATCTGATTGATATATTGGTGGGCTTACGCAAGGAAGCTGCGATGGATCCTTCAAAGCCGCATCTAGCCACAAAGAAAGATTTCTTGACCGCTCAGGCTGGTGTATTCTTTACAGCGGGCTTTGAGACCTCATCATCAACAATGTCCTTTGCTCTGCTTGAACTGGCCAAAGCGCCAGAGATTCAGGAACGACTTCGCAAAGAAATTCATGAAGCTTTGGTGGAAGAGGGTGGCAAATTGTCTTATGAGAAAATCAATTCTTTGGAATATCTAGCCATGGTGGTTGACGAGGTCTTGCGTATATATCCTGTATTGCCGTTCCTCGATCGCGAATATGGAAGTATAAAGGGACAACCAGATCTGTCCCTGAAACCCTATTATGATTTTAGTTTAGAGGACGGTACGCCTGTCTTCATACCTGTATATGGTCTGCACCATGACCCCAAGGTAGGTGTATAACATATATCCATACCATATAATTTACAATACTCAATAATATCTTTAACAGTATTGGAACAATCCTAAGGAATTTGATCCTGAACGCTTCTCACCCGAGAACCGCAAATCAATTGAACCTATGGCCTATCAGCCATTCGGTCTTGGTCCCCATAACTGTATTGGCCTCCGACTTGGGCTGCTGCAAAGCAAACTTGGGCTTGTTCACTTCCTAAAAAATCATCTAGTGCGATGCTGTCCACAGACACCAATGGTATCTAAATTTGATACAAATTTATTTATTCTACATTTGGAAACAGGCATGTTCCTAGAGATAGTTAACGACAAACTCTACGAAAATGATAATACATCTTCCATCTAATGAAATCCCTATTGGTATATTTTATATGAACAAAACGTGATAAGTTTAGGATTACTTGTTGAATGTTATCTTTTAATAGTGTGTATATTAAATATATAATAAATAATAGCTGATAAATGCTTCGGATCAGGGAACTGCTCGCATGTCACTGACACAATTAACTGATTAAAAACGTATATATGTATTCATAATATATGTATATAAGTTGAAATAGTAAATTGATTTATAATTATCAAACCGTCATTTACTTAATCTAATTCAATGATATTGAACGATGTTTTGCTTGTTTCAATAATAAGATTACAAATCAGTAAAACAATTTTACAATTGAAACTGACATTTCAAATGAAAATTAATTTGGATTAAATTTAGGGTCTAAATTTTACTTAAAATGTTCAAGTGAAAATTTAGGTATAAAAGATTAAAAGTGCAGCAAGTTGACAGCGAAAAGATCATTTAGCAGCTGTAAAGGATTCAAATTCAATGTGTAGAGATTCATAACTTATTTATGAAAGAAATATATAAAGTTTATAATTTTTTTTTTTGTTTTTAACTTTATTTATAAAGGAAGCCGAGGTCCTAAGACCTCTTTGTGTCCTTTCTGTCAATTAATAATTAATTAAGCGTAGTTTGGGCGCACCGGCTAACCACTATGGTGTAGCTTAACAGAAATAAAATAAATACTAAATTTGCCTCCTTCTGGGCATTCGACTTATGAGGTCGACGTCTTTTTAGGCGTCGTCCTGGGCGAGTTCTAGTCAGCCTTTTGGCTAACCTATTGCTGTGGTTATTAATGCGACTTGAGTGAAAATTAATTTGCTGGAATGCTGTGGCAACTTTCAGATCACTGTGTAATGTTTTGTTTCTGACATACCATTTACATCCAGTGATAAGCCTAAGCACTTTATTTTGTGCTATTTGGATAAGTTTTATTTGGCTATCGCAAGCAAGCCCCCAAATTTGACAGCCATACATCCAAATTGGTGCAATTATTTGCCTGTAAATGGTGAGTTTGTTGCTGAGAGATAATTTTTTCGATTTCCTCCCCTGAC
>JBAMBS010001576.1:0-57464 GCA_037044455.1 Zygothrica quintamaculata | reverse complement strand
GACTTGTAGAACATGTAGTACATAGGATCGCGCATCATCGTTTCAAAGTTAACCATAACATTCGGGTACACCTCCATCTGGTTATAGTCAGTATCAGCGAAGTACATATGAGCCAGCATGTACCAGAATTGGAAGAACATATTGTCCAAGCTATCAATATTGCCCTGGAGCATATTGCCAATGTATTCAATGGATTCGGGTTTGCGCATGTCGATAACATGGCCATCAGCGGTCTTGTAGTAACCATAATCGATAATGTTGTGGATACGCTTCATGAAACCGGTGATCTTGTCGAGAGTCTCAAAGTTACCATATGTCTCAAATTCGTAGTAGTTCTTACGGTAGCTGTAGCCAATACCATTGTAGTAGATCAACTGAGGATCGTAGCCCATTTCAATTTGATAGCTCCATGAGAACTCAGGAATATCTCCATAGCCATGAGACAGACGTTCCATGTAGTAGCGGGAAAGAAGTTGGTTAATGTTGTATAGCCAGAGCTCACCACGACGATCGTTCTTCAGACCGAATGTGGTACCATTCAAGAAGAATGAGTAGTCCAAGTTGAGGTAGTACCAGTATGAGTTCCAGCCCAAATCTTCAGTGAAGTATGAGAGTTTTGATTCCTCGTTATACACATCTAGATCGCGAGTGTAGTCTACTGGCATCCACCAGACCTTAACGTCCTTCATTATTTGCTGCCATTTGGTGTCCTGGTTGAATTCGTAGATATTCTCACGCACAATGAATTGTTCCTCACTGTACCATTTCTCGCTCAGACCCATTAATTTCCACCACTGCCACATCTTCCAATCCTTCATGTACATGTAGTCAGAACTCTGATATTTATTGCCATGACCGTATCCCTTGAAGTACACATCCATATATTCCTTTTCATACATGCTCATTTTTGACCACATCTCATAATCGAACTTCTCCGCCTCATATACAAATTTGCTATTGAAGAAGAACTGTGGGAATATCTCATAGATGGACGGCAGCATTAGACCATGGAAGTCCTGGCGATGGATGACTGCCAAAGTCAAGGCATAGACAAACATGCCTTCATTGACATGCATGCGTGCCCAGACAACATTCTGCTTGAAGGTTGCCCAATCCTTGGCATAGTAGAAGAAGTTAAACAGACCGCGAGCCTGCTTGGCATGTGGCTTGACTAGTTGACCGAAGAACTCACCCTTAGGCAGCAGAGCTTTCATCTTGTAAGCATCATTGAACTTCTGCATGTATTTGTCATAGTGCTGGATACATGTATATAAAGATAGGTACATATATAAACGGACCAGGATTACAATAACATGCAATAAGGACTTACGGTATAGTATGACTGATCAAGGATGAACTTGTTGCCGACTTTGAAGTACTCCTCGAACATCAATGGATCCTCAACCCGGTATACAATCTCGAACAAGAACTTTTGTTTCTCCAGGAAAGCTTTGTCCGCAATCTTCACCTCGTGTGTCTGATGGAAACTGGCCGCAGCGACCAGGCCCATACAGGCCAACAATGCGATGGCAACTTTCATATTGACAAAATCCTTTTACTCCTGCGCCTCAACTTCTCCGGATTAGACACACAATGGAATCCAATGCCTAAAGACTGTTGATTTTCTGAAAACATTCCGCTGTTTATATAGCTCTCCAATCGTTAACTTGAGGTGAATATCCCATGCTATAGATAGTCAATTTTTGGTTGGGGTACACAGTGTCACCTGAGAGATACACTCAGTATCTCAGGTGTTTTGAACTTCTGATGCACACAAATTGCTTATCAGTCGCCTCCGTTGTCAAGTGTATGTTGCAATCTATTATAAGAATCCGGGATCTTAAAAGACTGAAGAGAGGAAAAAAGAGAAATGCAGATTGTTTTTTTTTTGTTTTTCTTGAGTTTATTTCTAGAATATGTTTTGTAGCAGTTTTGATTTGAGTTTCTTTAAGCTGCTTATTGACATCAATGTTTCAAGTTTGTTTTTATTTGTTTTTTTTGTTTTTTTTGGTTGTTTCTACCACTTATTTTAGGGGCTTGCCTGAGTTAAGGCAAGTTATCAATGTCTTTTGATTTTGATTTGCTTCACGGATTAAATCGTACATATAGTCATAATAATATTTGTTGTGTGAAGCTTATAAAGTTTTTAAAATGGAATAGTTTTTTTCATGCATGTATATATACTTAAAGAGTATAAATTTAAGTATAAGTATATACTTATATATATATATACATATGTATATATAAATTGAAGAATTCAATGCAAGTTAATGAAAGTTGCGATATGGATTTGCTCAGAGAAATGTTGCTATCTAAATTTTTGTTTAAGTACATAGAATTAAGTTTTTTTTTTAAAATATTTTTTAAGTTATAATCGACATAAAAATGTTATACCATAGATACTTTCATTTATGTACTCAAATATGTTTTTTTTTCTTTTTCATTTATCATTAAATTTATTGTATTTGAATTTGTAAATGAATGTGGATTAATTAAATGTTTTTTTTTATTGCAAATGTATTTATAATTTATTTTTCTTTGTCTTTTTTTTTGTTTCTTTTAATAAGTATATTATATTATTTGTATTGTTTGGATCTTTTCTGTTTTGGACTCTTGTGCGCTTAGTTTAGCTGCAAAATAATCTATAGAAAATTCATTCAATTGCCTTACAAACTCATTTGAGCCCCAGGTCGTAAGCCTATACCTCTGTATATATATGTAAAGTACATAAATCTCAAATGTTGTTATCAAAATGTTCTAATAATTCATTGGCGCTATATCGCCTGACTTTTCTTTAATATATATATATATATATATATATATATATATATATATATATATCATTAATTCTGTGTGTATTTTTGTTTTAATTATTATTTTTTTCTGGTCACTTCAAAAACATGCAAATATTTCAAGTTAGTTAAAGTTGATGTCTAGTATTAAAGCATTAACAAAGGGTATTTTTGGTACTCGTATTTGTTTTATTGGTAGAAGTTGACAACAGAAACTTAACAAAGTCATGAGTACCCTAAGCACAAGAGAGTATTTACTGATATCTTAAAGAACTAGAAAAATTCATATCTATATATATATATTTATATATATATTCCATTTATTTACATTTGTTTTTTATTTATTTATTTTTTTTTTCAAAAAGTATTTTAAACATTTTCTAAGTATTTTTAATTATTTATCAAACCCACTCCCACCCATCATACAATAAAATATAATATAATTAAAGATTTATATTTTTAATTATTTTGAAGTATTGTCAAACATTGCATGTACTCGTTTTTAACAAATCGAATATCATTTCTGATATTTCATTATTATCATTATTTATCATCATTATTTATTGTCTCAAAATTTAATTACATTTTATTTCGTACATAAAAGATTTTTATTTTGTATTATATAAAGAGCAAAGAACAAAAACATTTATTTAATTATATATTAAAAATAAAAATAATATACACCAATTATGCAATACAAATACATTTTTAAAGTTATAGGATTACACTTTTATAACAAAATTTATTAGTTAACAAAAATATTGGAATAATTCTGCGGACGCTCAAAAAAATTGGCGCATTTTGATTTTATTTTACTTTGTTTTATTTTTATTTATTATTGTCTTTTCTTTTTTATGCAAATTTTCTTTAAACACTTTCAATAACATCGTTATAAGAAGCACCACAGTAGTTAATAGCAATTACATTTAATAACTTTATATAGATATTGTATATAATTATTATTATTAATATTAATTTAGTTTGTATTACATTTAAAATGTGTAAAATTATTGTTGCTCATTTTCATTCAGTTTAATTAGATTTACATATATTTCTTTTTATTGTCATACTCATAACTCATAGCTATAATTTCTCAAATTATCTTTTACACTTAATCTAATAATTATTATTGTACATTGTTTTTGAGCTTCAGTTTCATCTCAACAAAATCTTGTTTTTGCGCATTTTAATTTATTGTCATAATGTCGCTTTATTATTGTCGGTTTACATTTACATAGAACCGTATTATATATCCTATATACATATATATAAATATATGTATATGTATATATGTATATTTGTGTATGTGTATAAGTAGTAGTTGTTTCTAGAAAAATGTCTTTTTTTACTGTAAATGTAGATGTATAAGTATAAGTTTGTGTATGTTTTTACATACATGTAAAAAAGTAGAATTCCATACAAGTAAATATACAAAGACTTCTCATTTGACCTTTCATAATTATTTTTTTTTTTTAGCATAATTAACAGATTTAATATTGAAACTGTTAATGTCTCTCTATAACGGTAATTACAGTACTCACATAACAAGTACGCACCAATGCCATACATATGATAGTTTCGACAGTTTTACACCTTAAAAATTATAATGAAGATATGTTTTTTTTTTTAAATTTTTTTGTTGTCTTTTTTTTTGTTTATATTAAGATGATATTAGCCTGGTTGATATTGTGTATGTATTTAACTAATGCTCCAAAAGAAAGTGTTTCAACAGTTAATGCTTTGGGTACATATAATAAGTTTATGCAATTACAAATTCGTTTAGAAAAAATCTTGTTAAAAAAGAGACTTCATTAAGGAATTTGGATATGTAAAGAGATTGCAAGATATGCTCAAAGCCCCTCGCATCATTCATTGAAAAACGTTTGAAACAATCCTACTTGTACAATTTAATAGTGTACCATAGACTGTCAAGCAATAAAAGTACCAGCCAGTCTATTTCGTGTTGCAACCAGGCTAATAACTGTTGAAACTATATAGAATAGTAATTGGTTGCGACTCATGTATATACTGTGGGGTGCGGCACTTTCTCCAGCATCCACAACATTGATTTTCCAGCCTAGATTATTGTGTGTAAAGCACTGCAGAGAGGTGAAAGAGAAATCAATTAGCTGCTCTGTAATATTTATATAGACATATACACATGACTTACCTGGTAATATAACAAATCGGGTGCATCCATAGGTACAGTCCAGTTCAAATATCCTGGTTCACCTGGGTCACATTTATAGACAAGCGTTTCCTTGTATTCTTCAAAGGTTTCAATGTCCGCTGATTTGTCAACGGTGCGGTGTTCCCACTCACAATAGCGTCCCACTACATCAATACAACAACAATTGAATTATTGAGAACAATACTTCAATACTTTTACATCATAACTTACCCCCAGTTGGTATAGCATTGCCGTCTTCATCATAATCAACACCCGCATATGCATTCTGTTTGCGCGCTTCTAAGCCAGTCTTTTGACCCAGTCCTCCCTCCGCGGAGTCCGTAATGTACATTGGATGATATCTATGTGGGGTAAACGATAAGTTTTAGGAGATAATAATGTTTGGTTGGATTACCTCGCTGGCTGTGTGGGATCATTGCCGCCTTCAATAATGAACTCATAGGTAAGTCCGCGTTCGACAGTTATTTCGGGTATCAATAGATCATTCAGATACCAGGCAATGCCCCAGGATGGTATACCTGTTAGTGCTGTATAGCCACGTTTGCCACCAGTAGGTCCAATGCTGGCATGGAACTTCTTTTCACCAACAATCTTTCGCGTTGGCCAAGGCTTGGGTCCACTCTCATCCTTGAAATCATACAGAGAACTCTTGCAGGCATGATCGTTCTGAGAAGCATAGATAATTATATTAACAGTTAACTTATATCAATGTAGCTAACTTACTCGCTTCGAGAAATTAATACGTATATCATCAGGATTATGATCACTGTCGCTATGCGAGTGTGCATTAGCCTCCTTACGGCTATTGAGTGGTCCTACTGCAGCAATGATAGATACATCTCGATCGATGGGTATCGATGTATCATAGATAGCTTCGTTGGTTTGCAGCAGGCGCTTATAACGTATGCTAGTAACGCCATTCTTGCGCTCACCACTGACTACAGATTGAAATCAGAACATAAATAGTAATTTTACTGTATTCCTTGAATGACTTCGATACCTACCCACTATAACATCATTGCGTGCTCCAATCCTTTCATCGGGACACACACCACGTTGTCCATCGCACTGTGATAAATCGGAGATAAAGTAATCTTCGGCGCGAAAAACGCGTGCATTAGTATCATAGAAAGCAACCACCACATCAGCCTGTGCCATTTGTGGACGTCCATTGGCACCAGAGAGTCCAAAAGCCATGTACTGATCCTCTGCAATGCGTCCAAATAGTTCGATCTGTAAATATTCGCCCAGTAGTTCCCATTTGACCTGTAACCTATTGGACAGCACCTCACGACAATTGGTATACACCGGTCTCGGTGTTGTTGTGGTCTGAAATCAATAGATTTATTATATAAAATAATCAACATTAGTTGAGGATTGTAAGCATGCTTTAGGCTGGGTCTAGTACTTACGGGTGAATACCACCATGAAGGCTAATGCGGAGCGTATAAGTTAGAAAGATATATGGGAATGAGCATATGATTAATTACAGGTGTGTTAGCGCATATATATGTGTGTGTGTGAGTGTGACAATGTGTGATTAGTTTGTAGCTTTCTATAGTAAAATCATTACCTATTAGATATATAGGCTGCAACTATCACTTACCGTTATCTTTGTCTGACCCAATGCCGGCGGCACATCCAAATCCTTGGGTATATAAACATGTCCAAAATTGTGCCTATATTCTACACACCAGACAGCCAGCCAATCAATATCGTAAACTGTCAAGCTACCAGGTAACTGTATCTCAATATCCTCGCCCTGATACCCACGCAGTGGCTCCAATGAACCAACTTCATTGGGCACCTGGAAAAATTGGGAGTAATATTAGGAGTAACTTTTCCATAAAAATTATTATCAATACATACTATAGCAAAACTATAAATTTAACCTAGTTTTTACTTATTTTTATGTTCATTTTATTTACAAACCTTAACGCCCATGAGATTTGGTTCGCTGCCATTGCCTACCCAGAAATATGCATCGGGACCAGCGCCATCATAATGCAGATTGGGTCTTGGTAAAGTAACAAAAGGTCAATCAAATATGATAATAATTATATCCATATCGAAACTTACATATAAAATGTTTTAGCATCCAATACACTTATGTTACTGGAGCGCAGTCCATGTGCCAGACGCCTAAATTCGGGTAGTACACGCGGTTTGGGCACATCTATATCCGGCTGTATAAAAACTTCACCGAAATCCACCTGGGGAGCAAAATATATGTGAATATAATATTTATATTTAATAGTAGAATAAGCTAGATTATATAAAAAATATTAAAATATTTAATAAAATATATACAAAGACCTAAAATAATTTTAAATTATGATTTATGTTAGTGTGTTTAATAGTCGAGATCAATTTTTAAAAGCCATTTTGCATAATGATTAATAAGCCAACAATATTGTTGTTGTATATCAAAACATTTGTATATAATATATATATATATATATATATATATATATGTATATATATATGTATATACATAAATGTAAGTGTATGGGTTTTTAAAAAGCCCCCCAAAAATACAGTTATGCGCGCGCAGAACTCCATAAAACAACACACGCATACACACAAAAATACCCCCAATCTCGGTTGCTTATATACAAGTGTGTGTTTGTGTGTGTGTGACAGCCCCCAGGAACTTTTTTGGCTGTCAGTCAATGGAAGCAGAGAAACAGAGAGCGCGCGTAACACACCGATACATGTATACATTTATACACACTCACACACACACACATATGAAGCTGCTGCTCGTATTTACTAAAGTAACAACTCGGCACCCTGTATCGTTTAGTCGTTTATATGTGTATGTGTTTCTGTTTCTATATTTATTTGTATGCGTGTGTGTGTGTATATATGTGTGTGTGTGTGTTTATATGCAACCACTTGAGTTAATCAAAAATGTCTGCTGTAATTTATTTTACTATGGCGGCCATCTTTTGCTCGCATTGCTCCACCCGCCCAGCAGCAGCTGTCCCTCCCACATCACTCCCACAACTGCTCCACCCACAATATTTATGGAAAGAGTTTTGATAATATTTGCTATTTTATTTTAAATGCATTTTTACTATTTGCTTTAAATAAATAAATGTTATATTCTCTATCCAATTTCGTTGGTAAGCTAGCCAAGGGAGAGGGGTGAAGTAGGTTGAATTGCTGCATTTAAATGCGTGCATAATTTTCGTATGTACCCCAAAGGCGCAGAGAGTCTTTATGGGGTGTGGTCCGGTTGTATTCGCGGCTGCTGACTGCACTTTTCGCTATGCATAAATGTAATTAAAAATCTAAAAATTCTAAATGAAAACGAACTTTCCACTTGCTGGATAAATCTGACCCATATCCAGGAGGAGTAAAGAAAGTTCAAAAGGGGAGGGAAAAATAAATTTTTACTAATATTAAAATAAAAAAATAAAAACCTTTTTGCTATTTCAGTTAAATTAAAAAAAAAGTAAATATATATATAGATATGTATATATATTTAATAGAAGAAAAAAAATATATAAAATGTAATTACAAAATGCTTTGGTCCTTGCTCACTAAATACACTCACATAAATCCGTTTGGTTGGCGCGTGCCGTTTTAAGCATTGAGAAAAAGAAGAGAACTAGAAAAGTAGAAAGGGAGAAAACTTACCGTAAAGCGTCTACACCATACGGACAGCCATCGAATGTCCTTAATCCTTTTGCCCATGGGTAAGCGCAGTATGATGTCCGTATTGTTGTGTGCCTGCAGTACAGGCGGATCGCTGCGGGTCACATAAAATGAAAATGAAAATGAGAAAGAAAGCAAAAGAAATTGAAGTGAGTAAACTGTGTCCAGTCCTACACCACATAATAGCATCCTTACAAAAATCTTTTCAAGAAATTTAAACCATTTCCAAAACCAACTACTTATGCCTTCTATCCGAAGCATGTATCCATAGCTATTGAAAATAAAGTAAAGCTTAAGCAATGCTTAATTGAAGTCTTAGTCTACTGGCTAGCATAATGTATATATATATACTCTCAACTGGTTTACCCCAATAATGCAGTCCTTTGGCTCCTGTGCAGGCTCAACTACCAACTGTCAATTCATCGACCGAACATTGGTCAACAGTGCACGCCTCCAATTTACACTGTCAATATTAACGAGAGCTTGTAGCTGCACAGTGTCATTAAAATGAAAGCGCAACCAAGCATAAAATGCAACAATGTCAACATTGGATAATGCATTTTGTGTCAACCAGGCAACCGCATTACCTCTAAAATATGCCACATGCCAACTATTCTAACCAATCACTTCGCTCACTTCAGTCTTAGCCAGACCATTTGCCAATTTATACACATTAAACATTCATATTTAAGAATGTTGTACCACTTTTTTTTAGCTTAGTTTGCTAGCTTTAAAGTTAAAGCCAAAAAAAAAAATGTCATTATAGTTTTAAACGTTTTTTACACACATTTTTTTTTACTTCTTTTGCCTTCATGTGCTCATAATTTATGCTGGCCATGATGAAGATTTATGGCTAATGCAACGATGCGGTCTCTGTCACATGGCTATATGTATTCAGTTCGCATACGAGTATACCATGTAATATCGTTGGATATATGCGTTTACTTATTTAAGTGCATTACTGTGTATATGGCATATGTACTCTTAAACCTTTGCCTGATTTCGAAATGTGCTGTTAACTTAATATTTATTAAATATTTGTTCTCAATTAAAAATTAAATTTATTACATTTTACCTACAGATAAGACTTAGTTCTTAATCACACAAATAAAGAAGAATTATAATATAAATATTTACATATATGTATTGCAATAATAACATTGCATCAAATGGCTACGTCTGTAAATACTGTTACCAGCAGCTTTCGTTACAGTCGAAGGAAGAAACGAAAGAATTGAAAGACTATAAGAGCTGCTTGCATGCATACAGTAGGTCAAGAGTAGATGTCGAAATCGAAATCAAACTCGAAAATGAGAGGTTCGAAATGTTGTTAGTTGGTCAAATTATCAAGTTGCTTAACACTGCAGCAGTTTAGTTTGTCAGTGTATCACGATCAGAGAGGAAATTTTAACAGCTGTTGATTGATAATAAGCATATAAAATAGCCCTGATAATCATAATAAAATTGATATTAATATATTAAAATAAAATATAATTTAATATAATGTAATATAATATAATATAAATATATACTTAATACAGAAAAGGACAAGTTAGTCTCAATTTTAGTTGCTTTGCGCAAAGGGAAAGAAAATTAGTAAGGAAATAATAAGGACTAGGAATTTCTTATATAAAAACATTCTTTACTTTCTTTCTAGTTTCTTTATGTACATTTTTGACTTTGTTTTCTTTTATTAATGCTTAAGAGATGGAAAATATAATTTTAAATTCTCTTTTATCATATTTTTAAATCCATCAATCTTACGGCGACCCAGCTTTTTGTTTTGCATATTTCGGTTACTTTGTTGATTATGTTTTCATATACCAAAAGGATACATCTTTGCCAGGATACACTGCTGCAGTTTGCTATGTGATTAATTTAGATATTGTGGTTAGGGTTATGAGCATCAGTTGCTTAAGGGTTTTTACAGTGCTTTGCAATCATAATAATCAACCAAAATCAAAAGTATGGTAGAAGCTAATCCCCAAGAGAACTAAGTTAATGACAATAAGTCCTTCACCAACTCCATACAGTTGTACTATATGCGAAATCATTGATGGAAAAGAAAGAAAATAAAATCAAGTTGAGGATGAGGGTGTTATTTTTGTGGTTGAAAATGTATAAGCATGTGTATGTGGTTAAATGTGTTAGTCAGTCAATCATTCAGTCATACAGTCAGACCGTCTGAGAGTCAGTCAACCAGTCAGTACCATTCAGTTCTACCTAGTGAATGTTTATACTGTGTAACAAGTGTCGACCAGAGAGGCCACAATCAAGCATAGACATTAGACATTAGATATTAGACACGGCAAAGTACTTAATTTACACCCTCGAAATGACGTTGACAGCTTGTCGGGTTGCTTTGACCTTTAATGAGGGCAAAACAGATTGAATGGTATTATGTCAACAGCATAGCGAATGTGCGAATGTATCTGTTAGATACATTCATTCTCATTTTGTGAGGTTGTCAGGACATCTTCATGATTTGAAACCTTCTTCTACGAATTCTATTTTGACATGGCAAACATATCTCTCTCTATATATATATATATATATACGTATATATGTATATATATATTTAGATATATGTTTGTATTTATTTGATTTACTTGCCCTGGTTTTGGTGTGGTGTGCGGGCCCCAGATACTGATTCAGATTCATTGATGCACTCAGCACACACAATTCCATAAGCATTTATCGATTTTCTTATGTTTGTTGTGCACACACAGACAAGCATACACACAGCCACACATTCCCCCAATTAGTTTGAAAGCATCAGATGCCTTCGAGTGTCCTGTCGGCAGGCAGCCTTATTTATTTATCTACTGGTCACCAAAACCAAAAACCGAGCACAAGAACGAGAAGCAAAACCAAAAACCAAACACTAAACTGAGAGTGGGTTCAGGGTTCAGTGTGTCAATCACTCAGTTATTGACAATTTTCGTGAAATATAACAAGGCTCAAGCAACTTGTTGCTTGATCTTTTATCTCATTTTTCTATATATAGATATATATATATATATATATATATATATATAGATATATTTTCTATCTTACTTCTTTACTTTAACAAAGCCTATTGCTATTTGACTGGAATTTTGCATTTTATTTACAAATTTTCTTTCTTTTTTTGTTGGTTCTTTTCTGCTTGCTCTGCAAAATGCTTTAACAATTGTGGCTGCTGCAGTAACTAGGCAATAAAACCCGCTAACTCAGCAGACAAACAGACAGAGAGACAAACAACAGACTGAGAGATAAACAACCGAACGGCAAATGATAAACAACAGCATCCATAGAGCAAAGCTCAATCACCCCCTAAATAAATGTGAATATGAATGAATAAGCGTATAGCACACCCAAAAAATGATTATGAATATTTAAATTTTATTTTTCCTCTTCATTCATATTTGTTGCTGTATGAGTTTGCATCCTTCCCCTTAACCCCCCCTCCCACAAACCACGTCACTAACAGCACCAGTTGAGTTCCGGGAAACGAGCACTCAATTAAATTTATTTGAAAATATGAAACGAGTATTTAGTGCGGCTGCTGCCAGACGAGGTTTGAGTAATATTTTATGAATTATTTAGCATATAATGAATCATAATTTCAACTATAAAATACTCTGTAAAATTGTGTTAGGAATATATAATATTAATATCCTTTAATATAATAATTATTAAAGCATCAAAACACGTTTAAGTTTGAGAGATTATATTACTTAATGAGCTGTTTGATTCTTTCTTGCTTACCGTCACTGCATAAATGTATATATATAAGATATATATATATATATATATAGGATATATATATATATATATATAGGATATATATATATATATATATAGGATATCTGTATGGTTGTATACAATTAAAGGATTTATATAAAAACGAAATAAGCGAAAGCCAAAAAACTGACAGCAACAGGCGCAACTACTTGAGGCTTTTGCTCCATTTTGTTGTGTTCAGTTAAGAGCTGTCAGAGAAAAAGAGAGAGAGACAGAACTTTTTGTTGCTTAATTAAGTTAACGGTATTAAAGGCTGTGTTTTAAAAAGAGTAAAAAGCATTTTTTGCGTATTGCGGCTCTGCTGTCAACGTTGATTAACATTAACACAATGAACGTTGGGCTTTTGGATGCTATAATAATATAGTAGTTAACTTTCAGTATGAATGTTGCAAATACAATTTTAAGTATGAAAGGTGGCAAGCTGACAGTGGGCATAAAACTAAAAACTTCATTTTGCCACTTTGCATGCAACAGATTTTAATGAGATCAGCATAAATCAGTATCAACAGCAGCAACAGAGGCAGCAGAGGCAGCATCAACATCAACATTGAACAGAGTACTCAGGAGTCAGATGAGCAACAGCAGCAGCAGTAGATGAAAAATGTAAAAGAGCTGCAGCATAGCGGGGGTGGACTGTAAAAAGGACTATGCATTGTATGAATTGTTGAAAATGCAAATGAGCAACTGCCAACGGGCGTCATCGTCATGGAAACGAGGCGTTAATCAGTAGAGCGTCGCTGCCGCTTTTATGCTTCTCAAAAAATTCTAATTTAATTACTTATGCTCGATGCATCCATTGTGACACACACACACACACATACACACACACACACATTTCTATATACACATACAGTGGAACTAAGTGAGCGTGAACATAAAGAGAACTGAGCAGCACCGTCAGCAGCCCTTCAACAAAACGCTCGCCTCTATAATTAAAGTCGACTAGCTGGCAGTTAAGCAAGCGCCAGGCTACAATTTAAAATACGAAAATATAACTTTAAAATATTCTTTATTTGTCCTTAAAGGATATCTTTAGTAGTGCCATTCATCCCATATGATAAATAAAAACGACAGAACAAACTGCAGCAAAGGAGTTAATTTTAAGCTGCCAATCAGTTGCATTTATCATGCTTCATAGCCCAGCCATGGCCATAAATATATTTATATATATATACACCTATATTTAACTATATGTCTATATACAGATAGTAGAAAAAATAAAGCTGTATAGTAAAATTATATATATAGAAGCAACAGACGTGGACAATTAGTTCGCCCAAATGTATGCTATACTTAGTTAGCACTTTGTAAAGTCGCGCACATTACATAATACAGCAATCATTACAAACCACCCACAATCTACCATCTACCACTATATGTTATGCCATAATATAGAAATGTAATATACATATCGAAGAAGGTGCACACAGTTACATGTATGCCCCCATGCCAGTCGCATGCCGCATTGTATATATTGTGGCAGGGGTAATGTGTGTGTCTGAAAGCGTAAAAGCGTGCAATCGCTACCGCGACGCGTCTCATTCCGGACAGGGATTGTATTTTGCCACCCCACATATATACACAGACATACACATACATAGAGACTACTGTTGCTCTTTGAGGTAAATGTGCTGAGGATGAGGCATGCCAGTGTTGTACATTGAACTAATAAAGCCCGGCACGTGGCATCAACAATGAAACGCATTAAAGTCGATTACAATATGAAGTTGTGCAAAGAGTATGGGCTTTGGAGTAGTCCCTTAGAGTTACCCGGATGGGCATACTATATACACGTCATCAAACAACAGCAGCAACAACAACAATAACTCCTCCTACTCCGCCTCCTTGCGACAACAACAACATTCGCAAATATATTTTAAAGCGAGAAACCGTCTGATAAAAAGATGGCCAGAGGAAGAATATTGGTAAAAGCAGTTCAGCTCAGCAGCGAAAGAGGTTTGTGATAACAAATTTCAGATAAAAGCCTAAACGTTAACAAACCAAATACAACATATTAAGCCTTGTTAACAATCTGCAGCAATAGGTTAACAAATCGTTTTTCATATTTTGTGATAACTCTTAAACTTTCAACAGTTACCCTGTTCAATACAGCAATTTAGCAGTCGTATGTGAACAACTTACATAAAAGTAAGCACAACAAGGATATTATCCTTAGAATCATGCATACAGCTAACAATGTGTGTCTGGCGAAAGCTCTGTCTATAGGTATTAACATGCTGTTATTGGAAAAGTAAATTGGAAAAGTAAATTGAAAAAGGATTTAAAATGGAACTTTGTTGCTAAAAAACATCAAAAAATGTCCTTGCAAGGATGTAGATAGAGCAAAACATTTAACAAGAATCGTAAATTCAATTCATACAAAGGAATACACGGGAATACTTTATACATATATACAAATTTTTGCATTAATTTGTTTTTCTATTGAAATACGCAGCATATGCCAGAAATCCTTGCCATTTGAAATAATTTTCAGGGGCATGACAAAATGTCAGTGACAAGTGGTTGCATGTGGCACTTTAAATCTAAATCTAAAGCTAAACCTTGGCATAGGATTAAAAGGACACATGCAACATGGCTAAATGAATATGATAATGAAATATATGAAGATTAGCTGAATGCCAAATGCTTAAGCAGTCAAATCATCAACAAATTGTATATGCCGCAATATAGCAATGTTGAAAACGTTGATAAGCAACGTGAGGCATACAACATTACATACAATACATACAGTGTATGACTTTGGCAACGGCTCAGCAGTGCTTAGTGCGTTCAAGTAGCAGCCAGTTATGCCAGTTATACTCAGTAGCTCTAAGGCTAAGACGTGTCTAAGACGCAGCTGCAACATGAAGACAGAAGGAAGCAAGGTAAATAAAACACATAAAGTGGAATGAGTATGTTGAGTATTACGAGTAGTGCAACTTAACCTTGTGCCTTGATGCCTTCTGATGACTTAAAACACATAACTAGAAGCGCCTGTGAAACACACACACACACACACACTCTTTCGCTCTCTCTCTCGCTCTTTGTTGGTCTCTTTCGTATTCGCTCTGTTTACCTGTCCGTTTGCTTCTCATTCGTTTCTCTTTCGATTGCTTGGTTACATGCAGTTGTGGCTGTGGCTTTTATTGTTTGCTGTTGTTGTGGGCTGTTGTCGTCGCCACATACAAGTACAACATCAATATAAACATACATACATATGCTACACACATTCAAACATACATAGATTCAACATTACAAGCATACATATGACCGCAGATCTAATGTTAAGAAATAAATGAGTTTTTCGCATTAGAAGGCAACGAAGCGACAACGTCGTCAGTAGCAGTAACAACAACAGCAACAAAAACCCACAAAATCAGAAAACAACAACAACAACAACAACAACAATAACGACAACAACACCACAAACACTAACAACAATAAAGCATTAAACGAACGGAACGAAGGCGACTTCGCAAATGGCAGCCAAGATGAAAAATGTTTTTTAATTTTTAAAAGTGGTTTCATTGTCAACCGTGCGTAACATAAAATCTACAAGGATACATGGCACGCACACACACACACACAACACACACACACATGCACATGCACACATCGAGCATGTAAGGAAATGGCCCCGTTGCGCTTGAGTAGCCGACTTTCAATGTTGACGCCAATAGAAAACCCTCAAAAATTGTACAATTTCAATGCATTAATAATGTGGTAGCAGATATTTATATATATAAATATATATATATAGTACATACGGTCCAGTATATTCCTCAGGATAGGGTATAATGTATCCTTCAGGCGATGGACGTGGCGTCTTGCCAACCCAAAAGAAAGCATCCGGTCCGGTACCATCATAGGCAAAGGATTTAACAAACAGCGTTGATTCATCCACAGCATAGATGGCGCCCTGTGTGAATATAAGAAGAAAAAAATGTATATATGTATATATATATATATGTATGTATGTATGTATGTATGTATGTATGTACAAACATTTAAAGGTTTTCTTTTAGTCATTGAGAAGAAACTATGCAAAACGAATCCTTTGAAGCATTTAAATCTTTTACTCACCTTGATGCCATGCGCAAAGTTTGTAAACTGTCCAATATAACGGCCATAGTAGGGTTCCGGCGGTGCTCGTCCCGCAGCTGCTGCAAAAAAAAAAGAGAGAGCAAAAAGGATAGTTAATTTCTATAGAATCCTTTGACGGCACAAAAAGTTTAGAAAGTTACTTCTAAGGTATTAAAGTAAGTTTATTCTTTGTAGGTTTTTTTTTCTATAAAAAATGTCTTTATATATACAAATATATATATATATATATATATATATATATATATATATAATTATATACATACATATATATAAGGTAGATACAAAAAAGTTCTATGAATACACTCAAAGATTGTAGTTTTGGTATTCATAATCCTAAGACTCTTGCGATTCACTGGCCAAAAATAAATACCTTCACTTGCTACACAAATTAATCCGCTTCCAAAAACTTTTGCACATTGCAAAAAACTCTCCATTTCTCTTTTGGAGTTTGAAGTTTAGAATTTGAAGTGCAATATCCTTGTGGTTGAGACATGAAATCCTGTTCTTAACTCAACTGGCTATCATTTGCTTTAGATAATAATGAGCTCTAACTCATAAAAATGAGAAGAGGTATGGGAAACAAAATGGGAATTCAAACGTTGATGATGATGAGGTTGATGTTGATGATGGACTTGCCAGTATTTTACTCTGTTTGATATACTCTTGACAAGTCTTTAGGGAGTTGTGTTGCTACCCCGCTGTGCCTTTGGCATGAAATTGATTGAAAACCATGAAATATATTGAAATTCAATGCCAAGTTAAGCACAGAACAGAGGGACTTTAACCATCGCTTCTGCGCAGATATACGAGATGCATGTTAAATCCTGAATAATATACCAAAGTCAGTTTTGAATATTTTTAAATCAAATATTTATGAACTCATCAACGGAATATCCTTATAACTTTTATTCAATTGTTGTTACCTGCTCTTCAACAATTCCTTTACTGAATCTTAGTTCTTAGTCAGAAATAAATAAGTATATTTAATTTTATGCAGCTTTTTGTTGCAAGAATGATGTTTAAATTTAATTAGGCGATTATTTACAATTACAAAATAGAAGATGAATAATAAATAATATAATACTATATTTTACTGTAAGTGTATTTAAATGTTAAAGGAAGAAATAGAGTGGAATAATGCTTGAGTTCTTGTTAGTTATAGTTGTAGGTTTCTGGCTGAAGAAAAGATGTCAGGGAATTCCCCAGAATAATGTCTCAATTGAAAGGAATACTATGACGACAATCACGTTGATGTTAGACGGCAAGGTAACGGGAAGAAATACCAATAGCGCCTCCCCCCGCCCACCGTATATTTATATAGCTATATGAAAAGCAACAACGACAACTAGGACAACAAGGACGTGCGCTATACGTAATATGCATTAAATCTACTAATGCGTGCATTAATCTCTAAAGATTTCGACCGTCCCGCAAATATGCAGCACGTGTCTCCGTGAAATATACGTGCTCGAGGATATTTATACAATGTGATGACGAGCACACAACGGCATTGCTATTGATGATGTTGTTGTTGTTATTGTTGTTGCTGTTGCTGTTGCTGTTGTTGTTGATGTTCGTGTTCTTGTTGATGTTGATGTTATACCCAAACCAAAGCAACGTACCTATTGGAAAATGTAGCTAGAAACATCCTTAGACTGTCGTCGCACGGTTACCCATGGTTTCATTATTGTTGTTGTTGTTGTTAATAATGTTTTGGCGGCTGCGAACGGTTGAGCATTGACAGAAAAAGGAGTCTAGATGCCAACCATATAATAGTCCAATGGCCATGTGTATCTTTCTAGCTGACTGACTGGCTGGATGGCTGGCAGGTTGCTTGAGTATTTGGCTGCAGCTGTGCCCATGGCTATCTGCTGGTATTCCCCCATTGAAAGTGATAAGATTTTTCACTGCTGATAAACTATGATGATGAAGACGTTGTCAGGCAATGAAAGTACGGTTTTTTTTTACCGTTTGCTGTCATCAGTTCAGCACAGGACACTGATTGAAACCGAGAAATGGGAACAATGTGACCTACATTTTCAATGAATTTTCATAAAAAGAATTTTCACTCTGTTAACAATTTACTCGGGGGGATGTTTGACAACTACTTCAAATGGTACTATGCTCTATACAGTTTTAAGAATTAATTCTCAAGCGTCTTATTATATTTAAGCGTAGTTACATCAGCATATTAAAATTGCATTTATGTAGACAGCATAAGCTCTATAAATTAACTGGTAACCAAGGGTATTATGTTTTAATAGAGCGGGGTATAGCATAATACAACAACAACAACAACAACTACAGCACAAAATCGCTACCCAAAAATCTGCATAGGACAATAATCAAAGCAACTCGTAAAGGGTTGGCATGCGTTCTCGCAAATCCTGATATCCCTGGCGCATCCTCCCTCGGTTGCAAGTGCGTTTCGTAACCACCGAAAGGGACGTAGCAGCAGTAGAACAAAGTAACACAATAAAAGCGAGTCCTCCCCATCCAGCTAAAGCCGTAACCACAGGCAACCAGCTACGCAATTTCATGAAACATAAGCGGATTTTATGTCTTACTACAATGATGAGACTTCTTTGGTTACTTGCAAAATCTGTGAAATACGCAGAGTACTGAGAACTGAAAGCAGAACATTGAAGGACCACACGCAGGATGCATAAATGCAATTAATTAATTGAATTTTGTTTTAAGCATTTTGCAGTGCAAATATGATATTTCCAAGAATTGAGCAATTAACTTAATCGCTTAGTAGTTGACTATTGAAACCTGAGGATTCACCTGCTTGAACATAATCAACCTCTAGGGTCGTTTAATATGCTTTACTATGAGTTTATATTCTCTGTATATTTTCCATAGTATAAGTAACTTTTATATGCACTTGAATTGTTCAGTTTAGGTAGTTGAAGAATATTTTACAATTAGCTTAGTGGCTGGCGATGGAAACTGGATGGGATAATGAGGTTATAAAAGAGTCTTATATTCTCTATATTTATTGTATTTATTTACTTGACGCTACATCAAAGGAGAAAATGATAATTAAATTCTCACTAATCTGCCCGTAATTTATTTTATCACATGCCCATCTTCGACTTTGACGTCGTCATCAACATTATCATCAACAGGGGTTCTGGTTCAGTATATACAACGTACAACGCACAACACACAACACACAACACACAATGTACGAAATTCCAAATCAAATTTTCATTTACTTCCTAAATAGACTCCCGGAAAGCAGGTTGCCTGCTTCTAACTCTGCACCCCGTTGTAAATACCTAAACTTTCGGGCGCATCCCATGGCAAATGCCTGGGAAGTCGACGGGTTCATTGGTTGGTCGCCCAACATCATTAAAGCCTGAAAATATTCCTCCCCCAGGAATGTTGTTGTCAATGCTACAACAGCCTTCACTGTGAGGGGATGTTGCTGGTATTATTTCGCTTTGTACAAATGTGTGAGTATATATATATATATATGTGTTTGTGTTTGTGTATATGTATGGATGGCAAATCGAATAAAATTTAGCTGACTCAATAAAAATCAAAAAGCGTTAATGCTAACGATATGACTTTAACCTGAAACCGAGTAAATTGTTGCTTGTGTCAAAGCCAAAAGAGGGGTCGATTGTCCTTGTCTGAGTCTGTTTAGGGCTGCTAAAGGATATGGCATCAGGATATGGCAACTGGAAGCAATATTGCACCGTAATCTGACAGCGACAATTTTCGGACTCTTTTCTTTTATTCCATTCTTTATTTTTGCGCACGGCCCCTAACAATATAGAAAGTGTGTAGAAAAGGAAACGTTTTAATAAATGATGATAAATAAATAAGAAAACGCGAAAAAGAAGGCTGAACCAATGTCAAGGAAACAAGGAAGCGAAATAAGGCTAATGAATGAATTTAAAAGAAATGAGTTTTACTCTGTTCGTTGCATCTTTTCGGTGGTGTCAATGATCGATGAGGTTACTCAACTGTCCTTTCCTTGATGGAGGTTATCTCAACGTAGTTACCCATTTATTTAAATAACATTCCCCAACTTATACAACTAAATTTACATTCATTTGTATTCATTTCTTATTAAATTCCTAAATACAAATACTGTACTTTATGTACAGTTCATATACATATAAAACTGTTTATATACAAGAATGTATGATATACATTCAAGGATATAATTTCTAGGTATATAGAAAAATAAAATAAATTATGTAAAAATAAATAATGGCACAAAATGTTTTTTCTCAATTTTCTGTTTTTTTTTTAGGAATAAAAATATATATATTTAGCCAGCTTTTTATTTTCTTTACTCCATACTTTGTGCAGTTCAATTATAAGATTTATATCGACTTAAATCTAATTGCAGTAATATCTATATATATATGCTATATCCTATTAACAAAAAGCATGTGAAAAATGTATGGAAATCCAGCCACTTGAATAAAATTATGTTCACAAATTTGTTATAAATTTAGAAATGCTTTTGAGCTCTTGAATAATACATATCATTTTCGAAAACATGATAAGTATTATTTAAGAAAAATATACAAATACCTCATAAGCCATGTTGAGCATGAGATAATCTACAATGACATAATCTTCAATAGCTAAAGATAAGTATGTTGTCCATACGCTTAAACACGAATCTCTCTCTCTATCTCAGAACAACAAATGTTGATAAACCAGCTGAACTATTAATTATCAGCATTTACTTAATATTATTATTGAAATTTATTATTAATTACGGGAAGGCGCGAACGCCATTCCCGACTATCAAAAATTACACGCACGAGTTATTCACATTAGGAATAATCGCAGAGGTCAACCCAGCCGAGGTGCAATGGCCAAGTCTCACTCCGGAGGAACCGCCTTAATGATCACGGTTAACCCCTACGCCAGGTAAGTATGATTTTCTCAGCCCAAAGTTAGTATTTCATTTAATGAAATGCTATAACTGTTTGGGAATTACAGAGGATGTAGCTTGTAAGTATGCAACATTTTTTATATTTCCTTAAATTTACTGGAATTTGCCAGAACTTTCTAGTAACGAAACGAATGAAACATATATGCTCTAAGTGTTAAGTTTTCTAGAATGTAAGCTATGGGTAGATGGTTTAGCTCTTATATTTGGCTATTGAGCTGGCCAAGAGGTGGAAAGTAGTTAATCTGTTATTTGTATGAAATGTACGTACATTGTTTTCATTTTGGGTGGCTTTCTTTAACAAATCTGTTGAGATTATTGAATCTTTATTTTGTTGTATGGTAAGCCAACACTCGTGGGAGATTTGTAAAGAACACGCTACTCAATTGCCTCCACCCTGTTGCTGTATCGTTGAAAGAGGCGTTACCGCTCCGCAGGATGTCAGCACAGCGCACAGTTCGCATTTATATTTATTTCAATTTTATGACTTCATGTTGCCGAAAAGCAAACCACAAACGGAATGAAACTCAAATATGTACACAAAGTTTTCAATGTGGTCGACAGGGAGTCAGTTGGGTGTTTGGGTGTTTGGGTGTTTGAGCGTTTGGGTTGGGATTTGGGACACGAAATATTAGGTATGAGTTTATCTACAGTGGCTAGGGGAAAGCTGAAAGCTGTAAAATACGTGAAATCCAGCGTAGAGATTAGAAATTTTTGCGCGCGGCAACATCAGAGACTAATAGTTGCCACAAGTTGGGCCATGGGTTGTATGGCACAGCTGAGCTGGACTTGTGTGAGATGAGGGCAGGGGCGTGGCGCATTAACACCCACACAAATAACGCGCAGACATCCCTGTTCCTTTCGCGCACCCTGTAAGCGCCAACTACGGTGGTGGTTTCCTATGCAACCACATCTACTGTCATGGAGCCTTTTTGGCCAACAGCAAGAATACTCACAGCAACAACAAAAATAACAACAACAACAAAAACAACAGGCATAAAACGACGGGGAACGCCACTTGCTTGGAAGCGTACGCTTCAGCTAATTTAATCTCTGCAAATTGCTCGACAATCTGCACGGTATTAGAACTACACACGTGAAAAGTGATACACACGACCCCCGCCAACCTCCGTTGGGCGAGCAACAGTAGCTGCCAACATTTTCCCAACTCCTGCTGAGTGGCTGGTGCGAATTAGATTACATACTCAGGACTCAATTGCAATGGTAAAAATAAATAGAAATAAATATATAAAAGTTTCATTTCGTTTAGTTTTATTGCTGTTGACTGCAAATACGCGATAAGCTTGTCAGCTTTTCGTCTTTTCCTTATTCCCTTGTCAATTTTCACTTACTCCAATACTGCTCTGTATCTAAAGTGTTACCCAATCTACAATTCAAATATAATAATACCCAAGTATATAGTACTACTAGTGCCACTTCTATTCAGCATCCAAGTTATATTAGACAACTCCAATATGGCCTTGAAAATCTTTGCATTGTATTGCCAATATGACACCAACTACAGGCAATTCAAACCCAATGAAGCATGCTTATAGAGTCATTTGGTCTTCTATACAGACAACCGTACCAACTTAAAGTACAGTGAAATACCAAAATAGTTACAAAAAGTGCTCAATAGTCCATTTACATAAAACCTCTTAGCTACGCACATTTATACATAAATATGTATATATATATATATATAAATATATAATTATATATATAAATCTTACTTGGAATTGTTAATTGGCATAAAATAGAGCATAAATTTTGTCTTCAAACTTAAGTAGCGTTACTGCCATTCTTTCAAGGATGCCCTACTTTTAACTTTTATGAAATTTCAATTGTCATTTCCAACAATACTTCTTAAATGAGCTCTATAAATAATTTAATTATATATTTATATAAAATCTTTTTTCAAAAGTTCAATTTAAAAATGGAATTTTGAGTAATGACAATCCATTTAATAATATATCAAAAGCTTAACCGATACATAATGTATGGCGTTTTTAAGCAAGTTTTTTTTTTAAGCCTTTACTTTAAAGTTTAAGCAATTACATATTACTATTAAGTATTGTGTATTGAATATTATATTTGTTTCATGTAATTATTAATCAATTATCAAGCAAATATTATAAATTTAAAGAATGTTTTGTTAGTTCAAAATTTAAGTGATAAACTGTTTTCAGTAACATAAAGACAGGATACATAAAGGTATTAGGTTATGCCTTAAATTTATATTCGAATAACATATAAACCGTTTAACTGACCAACTTTTGTTTACTTTTATTATAACACGTATTATCACTCAAAATTCATAGCATGCATTCTACGGATATGGGCATGGAATTGATGTTGCAAGTTGCAACACAATCGAGTGGCTTGTACGCTAAGCTATAAGATTAGGTAACTGACTTACGCACTTTTGTATCGAAACAAGTAACGTAAATTGTAAATATATACTTTTGAGTTTTACAATATTTGTACCGCCGTCAGACTTTACTCATTTTTTGTGCCATGTTAATTAGCCGCAAAAGAGGAGCGGACTGCAAGGCAATGGAATTGGGTTCAACCACGGCAACAGCCACTGCGCTTGTGCATTTTATTTTAATGATTTACGTTTTTTTTTCGTTTTTGTTTTCTTTTTTTTTTTTTGTTATATTTTCTCTCTTTCTCTGTCTATATCTCTGTCTCACTATCACTGCTTGCTTTTTCTCTTGAAAGAGTAGTATAGTTATGTAACTGACGGTGTAGGCTCACTGACCCAGCTGCCAAGTCAGTTCTGTTTGCTCCACTCGCCAGCCGCAGTGGCAGTGGCAGTCGCAGCAATTGTAGCAACTAAAGCTTGGCAGCCAACAATTTTGGGCCAAGTCGGCAGTTTTTATAAGTGTACATATGTATGTGTGTTTTTATGTGTGTGGGAACTGTAAGCCAAGTATGACAAGATATAGACCCAGTCTTTGTACGACAGTCATCAACCGGTTTCCACATTACACCATTCGCTTTTTGGTAGTACACTCGTACTCACATTCACACTCCCAGCATGTCAGACACTAAAAGATATAAATGATTTAGTTTCTTGCGGTTCATTGGCCTTTCTAATATCCTATCGTAATGTTTTGCATAATGCGAAGAGTAATTCTAACACATAAATAATACCTCCTGCGATGCGAAACGTTAAGAATAGTTAAAGCAAATCAAAATATTTCATGATTAAACACATTTCATTACTCATTAATATGTTTACACAAATTTCAATAAGTAAAAGGAAGCAAGCCAGAGAAAGAGAGCGAGAGACAGATAAAGAGAGATCCATAGCAAGACATTCGAAAATGTTAAAAGCCTGTCACATTATTTTATCAATTAATTTTAAGTCAGCTCCCTAAAAAATCAGCTTACATTAAGTTTACTTTAAGACATGGTCAACTAGTGAAATATTTCTTGGAAATAAAAAGGTTTTATAGACAAACAATTAATATCCTTCAACTTACAATATTTATAAGACAGAAACATCTTATTGAAGTAGTAATAAAGATACTTATAAAAAATGCAAAGTTTCCTATAACTTCTTTCTGCAGAAAAGACTTAAAATCTTTTGCGTCACGCACAATTCTTCCAAGAAATCAACTCAAATCTGTAAGAAAACATTGTAAGCCAATTTACAGCATTAATCTACAATACAATAACAACAACTATAGATATGCTAAAAAGTCTATAAACGAACAAGTTCTGCCTCTTTTAGATTAATTATTATCTAGTACAGTAAACACACACAAAGAGGAAAGCGACTTAGTATATTTTGTAATTCACTAAATTTTTCCAACAATAAAATATATAAACTCATTTCCATTTTTGTGCTACTGTGCGTTCCCTTTGTGAAGGTTTAAAAAATGTAACTGCAGAGCTATAAAAAAAATGTCTGCAGGCCGTGTGAATTTGTTTTTTTATTATACCCATTACACTTAGGTTTTTTTTATATATTTTTTTTGGATTTATTATTTTTGTTGTTGTTGTTGTTGCTGCTGTTGACCAATTGCGTGACTGCTGAGGTCTGTGTGAACGGTTCAATGAACCAAAAGCAACTTTGTCTGCCTCTATTGGCCCAACTAATTATGGTAATTAAGTCGTCATAGTTGAGTATAATTTATAATCCTAAATTATATATATAATAATATACCAGATAGTACTCTTTGATTTTAAATTAACATTTACCAAAATAAAGATTTCAATAAAACAAAGCTTCTTCAATAATTATTACTTGAGTGCTGCAAATTGTTGTAAATTGTTAATAGTTATATGCAGTTAAGATGTTACTGCCACAAAACTTGCCTACAATAATTTTAGCTAACTGTCAAGCAACAGCTAAGATCATCAACCATGCAATATATCACAGATTCAGCCAGATGATTTTCGATCATTAACTCTAATTACCCATAATTTAGAAAGCTTTTTACCACAACTTATGAATCATTTATTTAGTTAGTTTTGTCTATTAGCACATTAACTAAAATATATGTATAAGTACATTAAAATATATTGAAGTATTAAGCACTTTGTTGTCATATAAAAAGACTATATCTAATCTATCTTTCTATCTATCTGTACCTAAAGCAGATTTTCAGTAGAATAATTAACGGATATAAATATTTATTTGGCTTTTCCCTTTGATGATTTATTGTTTTATCTATAATAATGTTTTAGTAGATTGACCATATTTTACTATGTTTATTATTTATCGATTAAATTCCCATTCATGATATCTAAACAATTTAAATATATTAATAAATTCATTTTGAAAAGTGATAAACGGAATGATAACTTAAATTGAATACAATAAAGTGCACCTGTTTGACTATTTCGTTTTTAGATTTCAATTGAAAATATCAGAATTTATTTAACTCTAATTATTGTTACATTATTTTAAAAATAATGATAGGTAGGTTTCTTTGTCGGAAACTCTTAGCACCTACATGAGTATTTGATGATTCTATGGTTAAGTACCAAATGATTTGTGATTTCTGAATGACGTGTAATAGTTGTTGGCCTTTTCATATTGAAGAACTGAGTATATATGATGAAAAGTAACTTAATTGTTTTGCAAAATGACTCATCATTTATTTAAAGAGCTAGTTATAAAAAAATGTTGGAATACATTTGATGTGCACAACAATTTTTAAGTGCTCACACTTTTGGCTGGCTTTAATTGTGCTTGGCCAGTTTGAAGTGGCGCAAACCTTACCTATGCTCAAAGGGTGCTTCAAATAAGTTGAGACATTGAAAACTGTTATTTTAAAATGGGTTATATCGTGGTTATATCTAAATTATTATTAAAATATATATAGTGAATATTTATATATAGACACACACACACACACACATATTTGTATACATACACACATACACAGAAATAAAGGGCAGAATGGAACTCATGGCCAATTGGACTGTAACTTACCTTGACAGACGAGGCAATTTAACAGCAATGCAACAGCAGCAACAACAACAAACTGTGACCATGTGATGCTTAATCCTGATGATTGTGTTTTAATCCTCTTCGTTTCTAAGGTTGCAGTTGCCATTGTTGCTGTTGCTGCTACACTTTGTTCCTGACGACGCGTTTTCTTCCACACTGGCGAAGTATCCATGACAAAATTTTGGCGCTTTTTCACACAAATGGCAAAAAATCAAAGCTTCCTGTTCTCGTTGTTGTTTTTGTTGTTGTATTTGACGGTGAACCGGAGACGCGCTTGCGTGGGTATTATTAAAAATATAAATATACCCTGGAGCAATTTTCAGGTGGGAAACTAAACTTCAATTTCAATAATATTATGAAATTTCGATTTAGCAAACTTTAATCTTGGTGGGTGTCTTCTAGTTACTTTCCTCTCGTTAGTATAGCGGTATTTTTTTTTAAATATTATTTTATTTTTTATTTGTTTTTTTTTTACTTTTCAATTCAAGGTCTCCTCACATCGTATTATGCAGGCTCCTTTATACACACATTTATGTGCTGGTATTTGTGGTGACTGTGTATTAGTGTAAGACCTGTGCTATTATTGGCGTAGTAGTAGTAAGATTGTCTACAAAATGGCGTAGGATTCTTTTATTTATGGAGCGGTTTTATAAGTTTTTATTATGCTTTTTTATACTATCTACTTAGATATTAATTGATAATTATTTTTATTTGTTTTCTTTTTTGTATTATTTCTCTTATAAATTTCTTAAAGAAATTGGCTAATTTATTGCACGGTTCACATTGGTTGGTTCTTTTTACATTATTTTTTGTATTTTATTTATTGTATTTTTATTTTTACAATTATTTTTTTTTTTTTGGAAATTATATTAAAATTGTTGGAAAAAAATAAGTTATTATATGGGTTATACCCATTTCACAATATTCGTTACAAACGTATCCAATATTATTTTATTATTATCATTTCACTTTAACATAAATAAAATTTTTATTTAATAATAATTGTTTTCAAAAATTTATCGAATTAATATTAATTTTAGAATTAACTGGTTATTGCATATATTATTCAACGGCAAATTTGTGTGGAAAGAGAGTAAAACGGAAAAATCGCGTTTTGAACGCCGCGGCTCGAAAAACGCGCGTCAGGAACAAGCTTCGGCCTCAGACTGAGTGCCGCGCAAATTCCAATAGCGAACTTTTGCTGTGGTATATTTCGTTCTTAATGCAGTATTTTTTTAAGGGATTTTTTAGTTTTATAATTCACTTACACTCCACAAAAGTGTAAAAATGCTATTTAAATTAGTTTTAATTTTGGCGCTTCTTTTATTTGGATTCTACGAAGAATATTTTACTTGTTGCATTCCTAAAATAAATAAACTAATGTTTAAATTCAAATAATTCAAATATCAACTGGTCACACATTAATTTCATATATCTAACTGTTATCGGTAGATGGCGCCACGTACAACTGTTAAATTCAAACCATTCAAATATTAAATACGTTTCCACTTAAATTTTAATTTTTTGAGCTTGAAATACATTTAATATATACTATTCATACACCACAAAAAGTTGAAATAAACAGATTATACAGCAAAGCAAACAAAAAATATAAAAAGTCATGCAGGAAATGCTAAATTTTAAGTAAATAACTACCCACAGAGTGAGTTTCTGCTGAATGTGGTTTTGCTTCTGGTTGGTTCCTTTCTCAGCATTAAACATTTACAATTGTGGTTTCATTTTGTATGCCTCGTCAGTGGTCATAAAATAATCCCTTTAGTTTCTCATTTTTGTTGACATTGCTTGTACAGTAAAACAAAGAAACAACTACCTTATATTGTATATTATTAAACAATTGTCAGAAAAATATTTAAGTACTTGTCAATTATACAATATGCCAAGAAGTTTTGTAAAATAATATAAAAGTTTTAATATTAAAACATTTGCTGGAAAACTCACAGCTACTGGGTTGCACGATAATAATGTTCATAGTAGATCTACAATAGAAGTTACCGATAAAAACATTTAGAAAGTACGACAGCCATAAATATGCATTCACAGCCTTGAGAAGGACCGTATGTGTACGTAAACGTTATGTATACGTTCATAAACAATATGGGGACAGACAAGGAGCAATGGCGCTACTGAAAACATATCCGGCCAAAACAAGGGGAAAAATAACATTTACTACGAACCCTAGAATTGGGCGCGTAAATACTGCAAGCATTCCAGCTCTAAGCTCCACCAAGGCCACGCAGAGTGTAAAACAGGCAATGGAAGCGGCTTGGACAGCGCATGTGCTAATAATACAAATACAAATATCATTTCTGTATATATACTACGCAAATCGAACGCATATAACCGGCATACGCATATGAATATGTTAACGGAGAATTTAAAGTTTAGTGGGCGTAACCTTAAATGCTCTATACGTTTTACCTTATATATACTATACTCTATTATAAATAAAGATTAATAAAAAAATAATAATAACAGAACCATCTATCGAAAAATAAAACTAACTAACCTAAGCATAACGGTAGGTTTATTTAGTAAAGGTACCGGTCTTCAAACAGGTAAGTGCATTTAACATAACCGTTTCAAGAAATTTAGTATGACCGCTTGCTGGTAAAATTTAAGAACATATACCAAATTTATTCGAGTGTTAAATAACATAACTTCACAGAAAATTAACACTATTCGATAAAAATCTAGTTAACCTACACAAACAATAAACAAACCAAACGGAACATAAATATAAGTTAAAAAGTTAACATTTATATTTATATTTATATTTCTATGTTCATGTTTTAATATGGTACTATAATCGATAATGTTAATTGCAACCTTGGTCTGGCGAAACACTGTTATCAATTACTTAAAGCAATGAGCTAAACAGACATGGCTATAAACAAATCAAAGGTATATATTATTTACAATTTATGGAAGCAATTGTATACGCTTTGATTAAGTTTTCATTAGGATAGTATATATAATCCATAATCAAATAACATAAAGAGAACATGACATATTAAACAACGAACTTTTCATTTTACAACACTGAAAATCAAGTTGCGCCTATATTTAAAGGAAAAACTTACTGCACACTGTTAATACCAGTTCAGCAAAATGTAAAGCTTTTGGATGTCAAACATTCTGTTACTGACGTTGTCAAGAGCGGACGTGATTTCTGTGTAGCATAAATTTACAAAATTATTTGTAATAGATCTAGTACAGATAAAAAAAAACATTAAACAAAACAAGAAAAACAATGAACTAATGTAAAGAAACACCGCGAGTAATTAACAAACGTGTTCCGCACGTGGAACACAATTTTTTCGTTTTTTCATTTTATAATGTGTGCTTGTGCAGCTTTGGGCGGCGAGTAAGTACCGACCAAATGAGACAAACGACAAGCGACAGACGACAGCCGAGCAGTTAAGGCAGAAAACACAAAAACAACAACCAACGCCTCGACATAAAAGAAAAGAGACAGAAAGAATTATAATTTCAATAGAAATAATATACAGCAGGCTTTGCCTTACAATTCCTTGAATTGATCAAATTGTACATGCAAAATTAAAGCAAACGTTTATCTTTTTCTTTTAATTATAGAGAAAATTACCGTGAAATTTTAGCAGTACTCTTTTCTATATTTTGAACGTATATATGTACGTGCTCGTTTTTCGTCTACTAAAATGTCAATGTGTGTTAACATTTGCATTCGTTAATTATACTTGCGAAAAAATTAATAATTTAATACAACAAAAACTAAAACGCGGCACGAAACTCAAATAAGCGCATAATTTTTTGCTATTAAGTTTCAATTTCGGCAGCTTACAAAATTATAAACAAACAAAAACGCATCTAAATCGAGAAAAAAAAAAAATTACAAAATTGAATCATCATTTGAGTTTGCGTACAACAACAAATCCGAAGTCTTAAGTCATAAGAATTGTTAAGTATCAAGAAAGAAACACAAAAATAAAATATAAAAAAAAAAAAATAAAAAAATAAAAAAAAAACAAACGCGCGTCGCTTTGTTTAGTGCCCTCGTCGTGAGGGCCCTGGCACCAGTGCAAAACAACAAAGCGGCAGCAGTAGTAACAGTAGCAACACCAACAACAACAATACTTAAATTTCTAGAAGAAACTGCAACTACTGTGCTTGATACTAACAAAAATAACAATTGAAAACTAAACGGAAGTGTGGAACTGGAACAACAAAAGCAGCGCAGGAAGCGGTATGTAAAAATAAATTTAATAAATATTAAATATTATTTCATACGGTATAAAAAAGAAGGAAAAATCAATTATTTTTGCTTTTTTGTGCATTTATATATATATATATATATGTGTATATATGCTGCTCTTTTCGCTTTCTTTATTAGTCTCATTGGATAAATTGTTATTCCTCAAAATTCAAATTTACTATGGCCGTTGCATCCGTTGACATATCCAATCAGAATTTCTTAAGATTAAACACATAAGACAATGCTTCGGCGCGCACCCACACAGTGGATTAAACTGGTTATTGTTTACAAACACACAGAAAGTGCAAAAAAAAAAAAAAGCTAAAAACTGGTTTTACGTTTCAAATTCTCTTCTTGATGCAGTCAGTGAAAATATTGTGGCAGCATCATCAAAAAGTCTGTTGAACAGGTTTAAAACCCACTTTCCTCTCTCAGCTCAGTGGCCACTTGTGCTAGTTACTACTTGCCACAACTTAAAAAGTTTGCATATATGCTGAGAAAATAACCAATAGACCAGCTGCATCTACATTGCTACATTAAGCGGCTTTTACTTATGTTTTTTGTTATATTGCTGCTGGCATCATCATCATCATCATCATTATTATTCATGCCCTACTTCAATTGCTGCTTTGTGCCAGGCGCTGACTAAGAGCGCCCCACCTGTTGTTTGTAATCAATTGACTAGCTTTTCTCACACACTCTCTATACGCTATATGTACGCTCTAACGTATACAATTTTCAATAGCAAAATGCAGTTGTATTGATAAAAAAAAAAAACACCCGATAAGTAGTAACTTTTTTATATACACGCCCCATACGTGACATCATGAAAATTTTTTGAGCTCAATTAAGTTTCTGACCGAAAGAGTCAGAGAGAAGCACTTTTCTAATAACAGGGAATTTGCTTGATGTATGGTACAGAATATATATTTATATATATATAGTATAGACGATTTTTTTTTGATTTTTGCAATATTTTTCGTTTTTTTCCTTTTTATTGATATATATAAATATATATTTATTTGCTTTTGACATTTGAGACTTTTCAAATTAAAATAATTGTTACAATTATTCTGACAGTAGTAATTGATATTATATATATATATATATATATATATTTGATATTTTTATTTTTGAGTAATTTATTTTGTATTTCGTTTTGTTTTTTTTTTGCATTGCTTTTGTTGTGTTGCTTTATTTGTTTTAGCCTTTAAGTAATTTATATAGATTATAATATGCATGAATAGATTTTAGCTAATATTTTTGCACGATCATTCACCGCATTTAATTGCTCTTGGCTTTTGTTTAATGCATTTCATTTTCCCATTTTCATCTTACTAACAATAAAATTTTGTACATTTTATTCTGTTCCACGACGCCAACGATATTTGTGGCCGCCTCAATATGCTCTGTTCCTTACCCCCTCTCTTTTAATTCTATTCTGAAATATTGTAAAACACACACTTATATTGTGTTTGTGTGTTGGTGTGTGTTGATAATGGTACATGTGTGTGTACGTTTATTGTGTGTATGTATGTATGTGTGCGTATGGTTCATATGATTAGATCCAACGAAGGTCCTCCTATGTTCATGCCAACGGGAGGGGGTGGGAAGGGAAACAGGCCACAGTCAACACACCAGCAGAACCACAACCACCAGACCCAGCATCATCATTCGCACCATCATCACCAAAACCAGCAACAGGCGCAACCGCAGCATCAACAACAGTCACGCAATTCTCATCAGCAGCAGGATCAACAACAACAACAACAACAACAGCAGCAACAACAACACCAACAATCGCAGCAGCAGCAACAACCACAACAGCAGCAGCAACAACCTCAACAACAACCACACACAGTATTTGTTCAGCAACCTAGCGCGGTATCAAATTTGGGGAGTATCCATCATCACCACCACCCCCTACCGCCGCAACAACAACAGCAATTGCAGCAGCAACACCAACAGCAGCAGCAACATCAGCAACAGCAACAACAGCAACAGCAGCAGCAGCTGCAGCAACAACAACAACATCATATACAACAGCAGCCGATCATATTTTATCAAAGCCAACCACCGCCGCCACTGCCGTACGCTAACCACGCCCCACACTCATCGAGCAGCAGCAGCAATGGCAGCAGTGGTGGCGCCGCTCTTCAACTGAGTGGCGCCGCCAGCAACAGCTCGCTGGGACATGCCCATGGTCATGTCCATAACCATAACCATCATAGCCATGGTCATGGCCACGCGCATGCCAATGGCGTTCTAACGCCTGCCAGCAGTAACACAAGCTTGGTGCGCGCCCTTAGTAACTCAACAATACCGTCACACTTTACTCCTTCAGCTGGCCTGATCGCACCCGCAGGCGGCAATGGAGGTGGAGCTGGCACCACCTACATATCGACAACATATTTGCCGTTTAATCATCCTGGTCAGTTGGTTGGTCCGCCGTCTGTGGCATTTGCATCTAATGGTGGTGCAGCAGCGCCTGCTGCTGGTTTTTATGCGCCTGCACCACAGCAAAAGCAACCAATATCTAGTGGTCAACAGCATGGAGTTAATGCTGGTGTTGCTCCAGGTGCGGCACAGCCGCAAGCTTTATACTATCCTGCAGCGCTACCCCCAGCGCATCTAAACAATAATAATGGAAACAACAATAATACAGTTACTGGTGGCGGAGGTGGTAATGGTGCACATCGTGGTAATATGCGTGGAGGGCAACGTTCAACGCCGCCCCAACAGACCAGCTACCTTACTGCCTATGTGCCAACAGCAGCTCCACAACAACGACCAACTATGTTCAACAACGGGGCAGGTGTTACGCCCATTATGAATCCAAGAAATGGCGGCCTTAATGGTGCTCCTACATTTCACATGCAGCCAGCATACTGTCCAACCATACCGCTTGGACCACCACAAAATTTAACTACAGCACCAATGATCGCTGCTGCTGGAATGACTGCGCCACCATCTGCTGCATCAGCTGGACTGCACACGTACGCGCCTCATCTACAAAGCCCTAGTGCCACAGCCTTGGGTGCAGTTTCTGGAGTAAGTGGCACCTATTCGGCTACATCGCTTTCATCACCACAACAACTGGCCGTTGGTGATAAAGTCAAGGAGCGCCGTTTCGCTATACCCATCATTCATCCAGATACCAAAGAGAATATTATGGATCCCAATTCGTCAATTTTTAATAAAAAGGACTCAAACTGTACACTCGCATCGAGCACTGGAAGCGAGATCAACATATCCCAGTGTCCATCTGTTAATGTCTTGGACACAAGCTCAGCTGCTGCCCTGATGCTTGCTGGTGCCATGGTCGATCATCAGATGCAAACAGAGAAAGCTGCACAACCGTTGACTATTCAATCACCCACATCTATGCTGCCACCACTAACAGATGAGGATAAGGTCAGCGTCATTGTCAAGGATATACTAGCTAATTCCGGTAATCCGGATGAACATCTAAGCTTTTGGCAGTACAATGACGGTAAGTTAACTTCAATGATTAATGCCAGACCCAGAAAATATGCTGTATCCTTTGACTAATTGCAAATTTTGTAATATAAATTGAAGGATAATGAATATCATACACTAAATATTCCATATGTTTCATATCACATAAGCACTCTTCAATTCTATATATCCTTTTAAGATTCACTTAGTTACAGGATAGAGCGAATATAGTATATAGATATAATATGCATATTATAATATTAAACTTACATTATCTCTCCTTCAGTGGACAATAGCTCAGAGAATTCTACCGAACTTACGACTACCACTGGCAGCAAGAGCGTTCCCGTGCTTTTTAAGGAGCCGATTTTAAGCAAAAAGTTGCGCCCCAAGTCGGCCAATAAGCAAAGTAAGTGTATCTACAGTCAATAGGGTTTGCTTATATTTATAATAATATTGTTGAATATATATTGTCAGGCACTGCAACTCCTACATCCATAGCAAATGATGTAGCCAAAGCAGCTGCCAGTAGCGGCAAGGGTATAACCATTCTTTCGAGCAGTAAACATGTAACATCAACCCAACACCAACAGTCCACAGAAGTTATGGGTGGTGGGGGTATCACTGTAGCAGCTGTAAATGAACCAATTCTGGCGAGTCCTAGCAAGCTTAAAAAGCAAAAACAAATTGGGATGCAACTACAACATCAACATAACCAACAGCAGCAGCAACATAATCAACAGCAGCAACATCAGCCACAGCAGCATCAGCCACAGCAGCAGCAACATCAGCCACAGCAGCAGCAACATCAGCCACAGCAGCAGCAGCATCAGCCACAGCAGCAGCAGCATCAGCCACAATATAGAGGTGAAGTGCAATTGCCACAATTGCCGTCGACATCATCATCATCGGCTTCAACACCCACACATCAGGCTAGATCACAACCATTGCTACAGGGCAAACAAAGTGTAACTAACAAAGCCCCAATAAACACAGTTTCAGCTTCGACCAGTGCAGCTGCAGTTTCAAATGCTGGAAATGCTGCAACACCTTCAAATACTCTAAATAAGAAGAATCAACGCAAAGCTCAAAAACGTAAAGAGCAGGAAAAGAAGAAATTAAAATCTGGTACAGTTTCTGTTACAGCTACATCTGCTAGCACTAGTAATAATAACATCAACAATAATACCAATAATAATGCTAAAAGCGGCGTTATAAACAATGCAAAAAGCAACAATAATAACAACAACAACAACAACTCTGCTGCAACTACTAGCGCTGGCGCTGAAACCAGCATCACATTTGTGACAACAACTAAAACGATAGCCGCTGTCACGTCTGCGACAATTGATAAAGCGGCAATCACGACGACTGATAAGCTTAGTGTAACTAGTATTAATTCTAACTTAAGTTCTAACCTAAGAGACAAGCAACCCAAAGATCAGTTGAATCAACTGAAAATAGCCAACAAGAAAGATGATGAAACAGACGCAATTGAGTTCAGATGTAAGTATTACACACACCATCTAATAATATGATAGTAATATTAATAATATATTATTATTTTAACAATAATTTTAGATGTCTATACAGACAAGGATACAACTGATTTTACACAGAAGCCTAGCAAACATATGGCAAAGGAGGATATTGTGGCAAAGTTTTTACAGAAGAGTTTTGATGATATGCCCAGTAATCAAGTGGAGCCACAGCTTGAATTTCTTAACAGTAGCAGCTCTTTATGCGATGATGATGAATCGTTAAATGGATTTGCATCTGGACTTGATATAACTGTTATTAAGGCGCAACCGATTGAAAGTCCCAAAGAGATTCATATGGAAGAAAGCTGTGTAGAAATGGCTGATAAATCCGAAGAGGGCATTGTTGGCGAACTAAAATTTGGTGATTTCAATGAGGAAACAACTACACATAATTCTAGTTTTATATGCAGCTCAACCTGGTCAAGCTCACAGCCAATTGATGTTTCTAGCTCGGAAACTTTGATGTCAGAAGATAATGCAAACATTGTAAAGAATAGCGCACAAAAGAATGATCTGCCCAGTGGATCTGGTAGTGGTAGTCTTTCTAAAAAAAGTTCACCTTTGCAACAGGCCAACAAAACAAGTTCAAATCAAAAATTAGAAACCACCAAAACGCCGGCAACTAATACAAAGACCACCAGTGGCAGCAAGTTTATAAGATACAACATTGATGAGCTGCGTGAACTATCAAAGCTTAGTGATTCTCGTAAGCCACCTTTGGTGCCCTGTCAGAAGGGTGATTGTATTTCTCAGCTGTTTGTTTCGAGACAGTCAAACCAACAGCATCATCATGGTCACAGTGCCCATGGGCAGCAGTATCAGCATGTACATGAATCCATGGACTATGGTGCTGGAAAGCGTGGACGTGGCCATGTTCATGGACCAAATAAAAAACATCTAGATGGACATCAATCAATGGGCGGTAATTCAAGTGGCAACAGCTCTGGTGGCGGCGGTATGAGCAGTTCTAATCAACGTCACGTAGACATTATACGTGTACAATTATCGCTTAAGGAGGAAATCAAGCTATCCGAATGCGAAAATGCTTGGCAACCGGAGACCTTGCGTCGCATGTCAATGGTCACCGTAACAGAAGGTGACTTAGATGATAACTTGGAAGGAGTATTGAAAAAAGTTCGTGGCATACTGAACAAGCTGACACCAGATAACTTTGATGTATTGCTTAAAGAGATGTCAAGCATTAAGATGGATACCCAAAACAAAATGACAAATGTAATAATTATCTAGTTATATATCTATATCTAAATCTTATTATAATTTTATTGTCTAATCCAAATAGGTTATGCTGCTCATATTTGAAAAGACGATAAGTGAGCCAAACTTTGCACCCACCTATGCACGTTTTTGTAAGGTCTTGTTCCACGAGATTAAAGCGGAGAACAAGTCACTGTTCACAAGCTCATTGATAACACGCATTCAGCATGAGTTCGAATCAAATGTAAATGATGCAAATGCAAAGGCTAAGAAGTTACAACCGACTCAAGAACGTATAAATGCCAGCACTGATTCAGCTAAAAAGGCTGAGCTGCGAGCCGAAATGGAGGATCTTGAGTATCAGTTTAGACGTCGTGCCTGGGGCACAGTACGTTTTATTGGTGAATTATTCAAATTACAATCTCTGACTAGTGATCGTGTACTCCATTGCGTCGAATCATTACTGGAACATGGCTGTGAGGAGAAACTGGAATACATGTGCAAGCTATTGACAACAGTTGGTCATCTGCTTGAGGCAGGACCAACAGAACAGTACCAAAGTGGTGCACGCATTGAGAAGATCTTTCGTCGCATACAGGACATTGTACAACGTTCACGTTCTAATAACAATCCCGGTCGTCAGCATCAGATGAATATTAAGATTAGTAGCCGCGTCCGTTTTATGATGCAGGATGTACTTGATTTACGTTCACGTAACTGGGATCAACCGGTCACAGCAAACACAACACTTGGAAATCGACAACGTCACAAGCAGCATGAGGAATCTAAAACACAGCAACAACAGCAGCAACACACTGGACGTGGTGGACATGTGCAACAGCAACAACAACAACAACAGCAGCAACAATCAAACTATCAATATCAACAACAGAAACAACAGCAGCATCATCATCATACTCATACTCATGAGAGTGGAAACTACTTTATGCAAAAGCTGCCTAAGGCACAACAGCATGAGAATCAGTCATTAAGCATTGACCTGAATAAGTTGCGCTTTAGCAGTGGCAACAATGATGATACCACCGCTAAGCTGGGTAACTCGTCACTTTATCAATGGCGAAACGTGAGCAATCGTCCGGTTAGTGCAGCACCGACAACAACTCCCACTTTGCTAAAGCGCGTACCCCCGGCTAGTGGTAATTCGAATTATGGCAACTATCAACAGCCACCACAGACTGCAGTAACTGGCATTCCACAAGCTAATACAAAAAATAATAACCTAGACTCAAACGCAACGGAACTCATATTTGATGCCAAACAATGTCAGGAGGTGGTCACAAAACTTGTAGAGGAGGTACTCAGCAATAGAGAATGGCAAAACGAGGTGCTATATCTATGGCGCAGTTCCATTACTAAACAGCAACAAATGACATCAGTCATTCATTATGTGCTGATGGATTATGTACATCGCGCAGAGGTCAAGCGTCAGCAACGTCTTGCATGCGCCAATGTCTTTGCCTATCTAATGCAACACAAGGCCTTCGAGAGGGCAGCCTTTAAACAGGCTTATTCCCGTTTTGGTGAGGAAGTTACCGATCTACTTGTCGATGTGCCCAATGGCTGGACCTATGTCTTTGAGTTTCTGGGTCCCATAATGCATGATGGTCTATTGGATTTCAATGATTTATGGCAAAATCATTGGTTAAATGACCCACAGTTTACGGAACGTTTTGTGCGTGCCTTTGTCAGTTATTTTGTACAAGAATTTGGAGCTAATTATGCACATAAACTTTGGCATGTCGATATTAAATTGGATCGTGGTCAAAAGTTCTGGACAGATATACGCAAATATCGTGACTTCTTGCAATCGAACAGCTTTCAATTTCTGGAGCCAAATAATTCCGGTACAGCTGGCTTGCAACGTTCCAGGGTAACACGCACACCTGTAGAACATGTGGAACGTATTAGCTATCTACTGAGTGTATCCAGTGATACTGCTATTGATTACATTAATACAAATGTACATATAAATGCAACATTCGTGCGTCAACTTACTAAATTTCTATGCTGCGAATATGCTCTCACCGTTAACAACAATAATAACAAATATTCTACCAGTAAAAGCAATAAAATGCAGCTGGAGCTAAATGTGGATTGCTTTAGGAACAAATGTACACCACTCTTAAGACTCTGCATTGATGCGCAAGAGGTGCATGAGATTGCCTGCATCGATGAGATTGTAGACTCGTTACATCAACACTTTACAGTCGAAGTTGAGGATGAGGTGGCCGCTGGCGATACCATCTGTACCACACTAAGTGTGCTCTACGATTGTGAGGTTATATCAATGGATTCGTTTGATAAATGGCTTAAACGGGAGAATGAACAGGCGGCCAGTTATCGACGACCCTTTATGAATAAATTAGCCGCGTTTATCGGGGATATGTGAAATGCTACACACAAAACAGGAACAGCTGACAGACCGATATTAAAAATAATCATAATAACAGGAACAATACCAACAACAACAACAACAACAACATCATCATTATCAACAATAAAAAAAACGGCAACAACAGCAAAATTACCAAAACAATACCAACAACATCAACAACAACAACGAAGTTAAGGAAGACGATAAATAAATTACAACACAAGCACTTTATATATATATATATATATATATATATATGTATATATATGTATATGTATATATATATATATACATATATATTTATATATATACATAGATATATGTATATGTATACATGTATATATATCTTAAATATATATGTGTATATATATATATATATATATATATATAGTATATATATATATATATATATATATATATATATATATATTATATATTATTATAAAACATAGAAAACAGTGCCGAGAAAAATAACGGCAAAATCAAAACATACACCACGCGCGGTCGTATAAACATTGTAAACCTATACGTATATATACAGACAAACACCCGAACACCCATAACAATTGATCACAAACACACTGAAACACACACAGACACGTACACACACGAACAATATTTTAATCTTGACTTTATCAACTAAATAAAATTCAAACACTCCAACACATAGATACTTAACAAACGGCAAACAATAATAAACAGAAATATTATAAACTTCTACAATAAACAAAAGGCAAAAATTAAAAGGAGAAAAAAAAAACAAACCATAAAAAAGATAATTTAAAATAAAAAAAAAAATAAAACTTAATGTCTATAATAGAATCTCTAGCTAAAAGAAAAACATAAAAGTATTCTCAAAAAAAATTAAACACTATCAAAAAAAAAAATAAAATAAAAAAAACGGTAAAAAAAAGGATAACATAAAGAAAACACGATAAGGCAGGGTACATGTATATATATATATATAAATATATATATATATATAAACATACATATTCATACAACTTTATAAATATTTATATATAGAATGAATTTATGTTTTTAATTTAATATCGTTAAACACAGACAGTATTTAATTTAATTATGTTTCCTTTAAAAAAAAATCAAAAAACAAAAAAATCGGAAAAAAACGTAACTCCAAAATTCTTTTCTAGTATCTATATTAGTTTATTTAATATTTTCTGTTTAGGCAAAAAAAAAAACAAATGATATATTTTTTAATATTTTTTTGATTTTTTGTGTTTTTTTATTTGTTTTTAAACCTTTCAGTACAAAGAATTAAAAATCTGACTTGTTTCACTTTTTATATATTTTTTTAGTATATTTACGTAACAAAACAAACAAAAAAAATTTTATGTGATTTTCATGCAAAAGGCTCAAACCAAAAGCAACCCATTTATTTCCTTAAAAAAAAAAATAAAAAATAAAAAAAAAAAGGAGAATCTATTACTATTCAATATAAAAAAAAATTTTCGAGGCTTAGACTCAACATAATATATGTACACAAAATAATATTTATATAACTATAATTTAAACAATGTAAATTATAGCGCAAAATGATGATTGTAAATTAAAGTGCTAAGTATACAATGCATGAAAAACGAAAAAAAAAAAAAAAAGAAAAACTCAAACAAAAAGAAAATGAAATCACGATCCAAAGATACAATTTAAAATTAGTTGTTAAATGAAAGTTAAAATACAGCAACAATAACAACAACATATATAATTTAAAAATAAAAACAACAAAACGAAACTCATTTATATTTTAGCAATTTAAACCAAATTGATAACTATTTTTTATGCATTCACAGCAAACCCCTAAACAAAAAAAAAATAAATAAATAATAATACATTAAAAACAAGTTAAATTTGAAGGCAAAAAAAAATTAAAAAAATTTATTTATTAAAACAAAATGAAAGAAAAGAAAACAAGCAAAAACCAAGCGCTCTAAGCCGCCTTGAATTAGTTATTTTTATAAGAAAAATCCAAAAGGAAAATGCAACAAAAAAAAAAATAACAAAATTAATTTCAAAAATTAATATATATTTAAATAGTGAAAGGTTTATATACAGCTCCTTATTATTTTTTTAGTTATTCCTTTTATTTATATTTTTATTTAAAACACTAAAAGTGAAATAAAAAATATAAAAAAAAAATGGTTTGCGGCAAAAGATGCAAAAAAGAAAATTTGTAGTTCTAAGTATAATTTATTTAGCAAGAAGTATACAAAAGAAAAAAAAACAAAAAATTTATGGTAAATTGTAAAAAAAAAAAGTATAAAAAAAATTTGTAGTTTTAGTTAAGAAGAATTTGTGAAAGCGGCGCTGCTTCTGCACTAAAAAAGCAAATAGTTTAAAGCCAAGCTAAGAAACTTTCTGAGAACTTTTAGGCCTTTTTAGCATTCGTAGCATTCTTTGCAAACATTCGAAATGTCTACACGAATTCTGATATTTAAATTTTCAACACAAAATCAAAAACTAACCAAATTAAAATAATAACTAAAAAGTAAAAATATTCATGAACTGCGCGCATTTTTTTAGTAAGAAAAAAAAAATTAACAACAACAACAAAAAAGATTTATAAAAAATTACCAATTTAATAACAATTGAAACACATGTATAAGACACTAAGAAAAGGTTCAAGTGGTCTAAAAACAAGGTTAAATTATAAATGGTAAATTATAATAAAAAGTAAACAAAAAAAAAAAAAAACAAAACAAGAAAAAAAAACAAAATCAAATGCGAAGGCGTTTCAATGTGGGTAGAGCCAAAGGAAAGCATGTTTTCAGCATCCAGCATTCTAACACAAATACACATTGCACTCACACACTCACCCACACATACAAACTTACACATATACATATTGGTTCATGTATACTTAGTTTCATGCAACTTCATGGTGTTGGCAACATTTAAAATTCATTGCATATGTAGGCGTAGGATAATAAGGCTTAAAGACTTGTGGCATGCTCAAATGTAAGCAAGGATAATCGAAATTTTTCAAAGAAAATCATTTAATTAGTAAATATTCTATTTGGTTTTTTCTTTTGGCATGTAGGATTTTAGATAGAACAGCAGCAAAAGCAGAAGCAGCATGGAACGACGTGGACGCATACCGGTGGCCAAATTTCGCACACAAGAAGCTAAAACACGTAGTCGTAGTCGTGTGCGTGAGCCAGACTACAATGAACAGGATCCGGAGCATGATATGTTTACGCTACTAGAGGATAATATAGCGCTTAAGGAGGAGAATAAAGCACTCCAACTGGAGATTGAGTCCTGTAAGTAAATCGCTCAGTTGCAACGACGAAGTATGTATACTATTAGCCCGGGATTCTTGCAGATAAAACAAGTCAGGAGGAGCAACAAGTTCAGCATGAAAAGCTGTGCACACAACTGGAGTTACTGCAGCAGCAGCAGCTGAAGTTTGAGCAGGAAATCAAAGATATCACCATTAAGTTTAACAAAACCCTCAACGAACGTAATGCACTTGACAAGTTGCACAAAATGAAATCTGACCAAATAAGCAAGTAAGTTGTATCTTTCTAAGACCAGCTGAATATGTTGCTGAACTATCCATCTTTAGTCTTACCAGCGAATTGGAGCACATGCGTGAAAAGCAGCAGAGTAACTCAGGTAGCAACTCCTCGTCATCCACGCTTACAACCACCGTAGAGTTAAAGCGCAATCTGATGAAGATACTGCAACAAGGCAGTGCAGACAGTGGCGATGGAGCTGGTGGCAATGATTTGGACAGTCTTATTGATGTCGACGGCAGTCCGGGTATATCCATTACAAGTGCACTAGTTGAACGTCTTGTGGCTGACTATTTAACACTTAAACAAGCTACAAACCACGTTGAGTTACAACTTTATGAAGCCAATGAAAAGATAGCCGAACTGGTGGAACATGTAAGCAGTATCTGCAGCCATGTAGTAACCATATCTAATGTTTTATTACACAACTAGCAACATCTGTTGGAGGAGGAAAACGAAACGATGCGCACCGAAAACGGTAATTTAACTAAAGTCGCCAAGCTGTTAACTGAAAACATGAAGGAGAGCGTAGAGACCAGTCAAAAGTAGGAACAATCTTAGATACCTTTTATTTTAGAGTTAATCCAATATTTATCTTCTGTCAGAATGGAGTCTGCTCTAATTAAGCTGAAGCAACGTAATGATGAACTAAGTGCCAGAACACGCGATTTACCAGACGGACAACCGACCGCAACACCATCACCCACAACGCTACAGTCACAAGTTGAATTCGATGAGATTAAGGATCAGGTACAGCAACAGGCGCGGGACCACAATGAACGCATCGTAGAAATGGTAAGACGAATGTGTTCCTTAATACTAACTCAATATCCATGGTGCTGGTCAACTACTACAAATAGTCTTTTCTCTTCACCTATCTATATCTCTCTATGAATCTATCAATCCAACTATATCTATATGTTCCTTCAATAGCAAACACGTAGTGTGTTTGACCTTTTTAAGCCGTTCTCCAACATGTTCAAGAGCAATTGAACATCGACAGGTGGTCACTTCCTAACGAACACCTTCTACACCTTCTAACACAACACTTTAACTTAGTATAAACATATGAGATTAGCTATTAAAAGTATAATTGATATATGCATGGAATATGTCCAGCTGGATAACAGTTGTTCTCCCCCATTTTGTATTTGGTGCTGGTCATTCCCAAAACCAAATTCAACTAGCAGAAAGAAAAACAAATGTAAGCTATAAACGCTTGTCCAACGCTAGCACCGCTTGCACTTTTTTCCCTTTACTTATCTATTTTCTTTTTTTTTTGTAATTGATCTGTTTCTCTATTAGCTATTAACTATCAGCACTAACCCGCATTAATTAATGGTGTTTTAACTAATGTTTGTTCTACTAATTTTCAAATACCCCTTCCCTTTTGGCCTGCTCCGTTTGTCCCCGTAGCAAAGTCTTATGGATGCGGCTATTGCAAAAACTACTAACGATGAACTAAAAAAATTACAACTTAAGTTGGAAATACTCGAGGAGCAGCTGCATCAGGCAGTAACACGTGCTGATTTGGCCGAAGAGCAATTATTGTGCTATCAGCAAGCAGAGGAACAGAAGCAGCAATCTAAAGCAAAAGCACCTCCGTCGCTACCGCCACCACCACCACCACCACCACCGCCACCACCAATGCCAAACAAAGTTCTATTTACAGCATTAGGTGCATCATGTGCTGCTGGTGGTGATGACAGTGCAGTTAGCTTTAGTCAAACCATTGCCACGCATAATTTACACAAAGGCGTTAACGATAAAATTATCGATAATGTCAAGCAACAGGTACAGGCGCAGGCGGCAACAGGTACGTCATTCAGCTATAAACATTCACTTAATCCATTGGCCCAGTTATTATTTGTGTGTTTAGGTGCTTTAGATGTATATATGTACATTTTACACATACACTTTGTTTGTATATATGTATGTATGTGTGTGGGTGTGTGTATGTGTGGGTTCCACTCAATGTCATAGCCTTAACAATGGACAGCGCAGAATGTTTTTTGGAGGAGCACTTTCACTTCAACCATTTGCCCCGGAATTTTTGTGTCGTAAGCTTCTGTCAGTTTCTTGTGCTGCGTACCTTACCCCCATTAACGGTTTTCTATGGCCGTAACAATTTTATATATTTATATATGTATGTGTGTGTGTGTTTATGTGACTATATAGTTGTTTGTGTGTGTCTTTGCTTTTGTTTTTATCATATACGTAATCATCAAGACTTTATATACATAATTCGTTCAGATATGTATCTGTTTAAAGATGTGGTAGAGTGTGAGAGTGTGAGAGAGGTGTCTAGTAGTCAGTGTGGAAATTAAGTAGGATAAAATATTAGCCTTCTCATATTGATAATTATTTCGTAACAAGCATAAAATTTTGTAAACTTTTGTTTCTGCACAATGCATAGTTTAACTTAAGTCTTGGCTCAAAAGTTAAGCAAAGTTGAACGCAAGCATAAGTTTCTGCTCGAATCTTTTAACTTTTAAATAACTTAGACATAGCTTTAACTGGTTAATTCTGTTCCTGTCACACCAATACAACAGCCATAAAGTTAATGTAAATTGTATATATATATATATATTTTATTTCGTATAATAATTTTAAAGAATTTATTTAGCATCCACTACACGGTTCATATATTCAGCAAGAATATACAAAGACTTATGTTTGAAGGTTGCAGCTAATCCTTGAGATTGACGTGGCTCTGCGTTGATTATCTGTTATTAGGTTTAACTTGGAACATGTTGCTAACAACCAACTGTCATTTCTACTTGACACATTGTGTGTACCCCTTTCTTAACAGCTTCATCTATGATTATAATTGATTTAATGGTGTTTTTTTTATGTCTGGGTTGTGTCATACGTAGCTACTGTATTACAATAACGTTGCAAATAACCACGCCCATTGAGCCCCTTTATGGTTCATTGTCAAGTGGTGCTTCTTGCAACGGCAACGGCAACGGCAACGGCAACTTCCTAATTAAGTTTGCCACGAGCTTTTTGAAAGATTCCAGACTAGTGCAGCCAGGTACGTATATACAAATATAAATATATACTATATATATGTATCTATATATATATATATATATATATGTATGTATTTTTGTATAACGTTCTGTGCGTGTCAGTGAAAATCTAATTAGCGTCGGCTTTATGCTTCACAGAAATGGAGTAAGGGTAACGGAAGCTAGATTTCTTTTAAGTCTTAATACATTTCGCAATAAATATAAAAAAACGCTATACCTCATTGTGTATTGTTTATAGATAGTGTGTTTGGGTGTGTGTGTGTGTGTGTGTGCGTATGTATTGTTGTGTTCAGATTGGCATTGCACTTGTGGCACATCCTATAATTTCCGTTCTAAATTCATTAAAACAATTGCATAATACCTTACATACTCAATGATATAAATTTATATATTTCTGAGCTGTCAACGAATGACATATGTGGATTACGTGGGGGAGAGAGAGTGATCTATAACACTGTTCTATTTAACAGCCAATCTTTATGTTAATTTAACAGATTAACATTGACCTTAACCAATTGCAGACCGGTAATAACATTTGCTCATTTGCGTATGTTAACTTCAACAGTAAATTTTATTTAAAAAGTGCAAAACTTGAGCATACGATAAATTTATATTTATCGAAATTTGTGATAAAATTTTACTAAAACAAATAATTAAACATTGTTGTTATACAGTATACCCAAAATAGTATAATTTATAATAGGTATTCATGTCTCTGTGTAACCACAACAACGCATGCCTTTGCATTACATGTGTGTAAACAGCATTAAAATGAAATCAACTGGTTGTGAAATGGGCTCTCATACGAACACACACACACACACACACAAAGACATTCACCCATATATGACAGAATATATTATAAACCTATGCAGCATCTGTGTTAACACAAATGTGTATGTGCTGCTATGCAGTCAATCGAATGCAGTGTTTATGTGTGTGTGTGTGTGTGTGTGTGTGTGGGTGTGGGTGTGTGTATGTTTTTGGTATATATGCAATAACACGCTACGTATATGATATATTGAAAATACTTTTAGCAAATATGAAACTTATAACTATAAACTATATCGACCCATAATAAATGATTAAATTTTAGTTACAGTTTCTTTTGAAAGAACACTAACATTTATATGTATGCGTGTATGAATGTATACATATGTAGAACTTAGATTGGCATCCCTTTACAATTTTACAAGTATTTCTTATCAATGAACGGAAATTCAATATATAAATTCCATGCAGCTATTGTGATGTTGTTAAATTAATAAATTTAATTTGTATTTATATACACTTCAGTGCTACAATGGACGTTAACAAAAGAATGTGAAACGAATATATGATAGTATTAGTACAATATTTATATATACATAAATATAAACATTCACATGCTTTTCTGCTAGCTACCATATAATCAAAGAAATCTCGCCATTTACAAAAGCAACAAAAAAATAAGAAATAACATATACGTAGTCCTACGCACTCACTCAATTATAGAAATCTCAATCACTTTCACTATCTCTCAGTAAGTATATCCGTTTCCGGTTTGTGCCCTTGTCGTTGCCTACTTTTTGGCGCGCGGCTGACGCGACGTATGCGTAACGAGCGTACATTCAAATCAATCAAGAAACGTATTGTGCGAAGCCCAAAAACTGAGGTACAACTTATTAAAAGACACTATACGAATACACATATATTTATATATATATATAATTTTTGTATATATATTTTATATACATAGATATATATATATGTATTCGAAGGATATGCCATAGACGAGCATAACGTATACGAACACAATATAATATGCCGAGCGATGGAAAAGACGCGCGCGCGTCACTTGAAGCACATGAAGCGTTTGAGCTGGCAGCAAAGTGAACAGAAACTTTACAGCTAGTCAGCGTCCTGGCACTCGTGTGTCCTAGCTCTCGTTCTCGTCAATGGCAGCAACGTCGTTCTATTCGGGCCAAAAACAAATGAAGCGAACTGAAAGAATAAATTTCTGACTATATTGTCGCTTGCTGGCGAAGCCAACCTGTAGTTCTACGAGTTGTATATATATATAAATTTATGTGTATATGTTTATATGTTTAAGTGTGCTTGTGTGTATGTGAGAGAAGAGGACTTTCAACATCAACATCATTCTAGAGATTGCCATGACAACGATTGTGCTTGAAGCAACAGCAATAACGCTTGCCGCTATTGTCAGGCACTTGTCTTTCGTTATGACCAGCATTGCAGGCACTCTCTTCTCTTACCCTGACTTGCCACATTTGGAACAATATCCGCTAGTGTAAATTAATTGACTTTGAGAAAGGCTCAAACCTGACTGTGGGCTGTAGCGTTTCCGTGATATTTCCGGTTACGTTCACTTAATGTACATGCAACATCGTATATCGTGCATGTGTGTTAAGCTTAAAACTTCATTCGATTTGGGTTCTTTGGCTTCTTGTTCTTGTATGTGTGTTGGAGCCAGTAGCTAAAGCTAACTGTAAGCTATTAGCTGGCTTCCTGGCCCGAAGCTACTACCTTGGTAACATAACTTCTAAAGAGAGCTTCATTGTATATATGTATGTATGTATGTATCGTCAAATCGTGTACAATAGCATCGGCTTTAAAGAGACGTCACTTACTGTGCTTTATGTTACCCAATACCCGCTCCAGCTTCAAGATTCCCTAGCTCCGTATCAAATTCGATGAAGGCAAGGAAGACGCCATTTATTATTTTTACGAGTAGAACGAACAACAGACCAAAAGGCGGTTCCGCATTCAACACTACACTACACCATACCAAGCCAGGCCAGGCCAGGCAAGACCACAAACAGGCACCACCTTCTAGCCACATTGTTGTTTCCGCTGTTGTCGTCGTCGTCGTCGTCGTCGCCGTCGTGGTATAGCTTATTATTATTTGTGCGTTTTATATTTCCGTGTTTTATTGCGCCACTTTTGTTATATACATACATACATATATGATTTAAAATACCTACACACACACACACACAGGCACACATACACAAAGAGAGAGGCAACATAGAAAGACCGTATATTTTCATTGACTTCTTTGGGTACAACAAGTCGTATACACAACGTCAGCTACTTCATTTGTGGCCGCTGACAGTTGTTGAATGCGTGGGCTTAGTTTACACCCCTTTGTTGTGGCAGGCGTCCGTGTGATTTATATACGTTTGTCACATTTCCAAATCCAGAATTTCAAATCCTTAGCTAATATAATTTAGTCACAAGCTTGCCAGCCTTCTTAAAAAAAAGGTACGTACTGTCTTATTCCTCTAAGGTCTAAGGTTTTTGAATAGCTCAATAAACTTACCGCATGTTACTTGATTAACAGTTAAGCTTAATAATAAATATATATGTATACACTGATATCTTAAACTATATCTTTAACTTTAATTTATTAAACACTTTTAGGTCTTGACGCTATAGTACGTGAATTCAAATCAGGTCGTGTTACACTGCGTCGCAATCGTCGCAAAACAGGCACCAGCGATGCATTAAAGGAGATGTTCCAAGTATTAGAGATAAGTCAGAAACAGAATCGAAACTCGAAAATCTGTGTGGATCTGAATACAAGTTTATAACTGTCACTATCTCTTCTTTTGGTCTCAAATCTACAAGTTAATTCCATGCTGTGCAAGAACAACGAACATTCCATGCAATATACAATATACGTTTCATAACTCACAAGGAAGAAATATATATATATTTATATAATTACTTTTTATTTATATAACCAATTGTGCTTTCAAGTGTGCCTTTCTAATAGAAAACTAAAATTTGATAAAAAATTATCAGAAATCCTAATTCTAATACCTGCCACTATTATAATTGTTTTTTGTCCTTCAGCCTCTAATGTGTGTTCATATATTTTAATAACTTATTTACAAAAAAATAAAAACCCAACGAAATAATTTCAATAAAAAGTTTAATAACAAGCAAATTATTGGTTTTACTTACTCCATACTTAGATCTCATATATAGGCCAAGGCAACAAGTCAGAAAACGACTTAAAGATGGCTTATACAACACAGATGCAACTGCAACTATATAAAAACAAAAAGAAAATTCATTGGACTTAAATATATTTGTTTATTGCTTAATCTTTGGCCGATACATAGATCGCTGATTACATAAAATTACTTATTTATTTATAAATATATGTATAGCATTGTAAATATATATTTTATTGTATATATTTATAACAAAGTGTAATTAATTTGTTCATATAAATAAAGAATTATTTAAAGTTATATAAATTTGATGGCTACTTTTTGTATATTTATGTAAATAGTTTTGATTGTAACTTGATTTTCTTTTAAAAATTTGGCTAAAAACATGTTAACAATGTTGCTTTGTAATTGACCTTAATTGAAGTTGTGCTTAATATCAACTTTATTTTATATAAAGTTCTGTTACGTTTTATTGTGGCACTTGTTTGCATAAAAAACATTTAAAATTTGTATTTATACTTGTTGGGTTTGTTGTGTAGTACTTAAATTAAATAACTACATTTAACGAATAGTTAACTAGTTATAATAATTGTAGTAGTACATATAAAATATTGCATAATACAAGCTTGTGGAAGACAAGTAACTAATATTGTGCTTTGTTCGAAAACAATTTAAAAGACAATACCAAAAGATAGTATAACTTATGAATAGATAATATAAAGTATATATATATATAGTACGTTAAATATTTGTATAGATTAACTATGAACTTATAACAAAAAATGATGACATGTTCAACATAATATCATTTCAACATAATTAAACATTTAACATAAATCAATAAACAAATTGAATAAAAAAAAAACATAATTAGGTTTTGTTTTTCTTTCTTTTTTTTAGTGTGTAAAAGTTTATATCTACTGCGATCATTTGTTATACCTTTTCTTGATTTTTGGTAATCGATCGTGTGAGGCATTGTAATTGATATCGTTGTTCATCTTTGTGGCTTTTATCTGTTCGATTGTTGATTGAATTTGTCTTGTTGGATTACATAGTAGCAGGAATATTTGGCACTCGATGCTTGCTCTTATTAATTTAGTATATGGCATTGCCCTGTTATGTTTTGATACTCTCATGGAATGTGTTTACTATGACGCGATGGCTTTGGTGGCGGCGTTGGTGGACGCGGTTTGCTAGTATCATAGATGCCTGGCATACTAAAGTTAGTTGCCTCCAAGTACTCATATGTTGTGTTTGTAATACTGTTCTTTGTAATGGTTGTGGTACTGATGCTGCTGCTGGTAGATGTATTGCTGCTAAGAACATTTAACATGCTATATCCATTTGGATTCCAGTCTAGACTATGATTCAGGCTGCTAAAATCTGTGGAGTCACGCGTCTTGGCGGGTAAAGGAGGTGGCCGTATATCCTCTTCTGAAGTTGAATCAGTTGTTTCTAAAAAATTAATTTATCATTAACAGGTGTAACTGGCATAAACCTTTCCATTTACTTACCAACTGAATTGCGATTGCTACTTTCCGATAGGGATCGTGTTTCCGCAAAGTTCTTGATGCTTGCCGTTGGTGTGGCAATACTTGCTGGCCGTGATAAACGGCGTTCCTTATCTTTCTCGGAACGCAGGGGACGCTTTGATGTTAGCTAAAAATATATATAAAATATGAATAGGTTTTCCATATAATGTAATGAGTATAAGTTTTACCTCCTCTGTCAGCACGCGTGGATCGGGCGTTTTGGGCCCACTCAATGAACTATTGGATGCACTGGCCAGCGAGTTAATGGACGTGCTGATTTCTTTTTCTGGCGTTGACGTTATGGTGGTCAATGGTGGCGTATACCACTGGCAATTGGCAACCGGTAAGCTTAAAGTCTCACGATCCTATAAGATAAACTTTATAAGACTAAACTCTTTATTAACTTTCAAATGAAGTTTACCTTTTTCATAGATCGTCTCTTGGCAGGAGTTTTATCCTTATTCTTGCTGCCTTTGGTGCTGGGCGTGTGTCCCAAACTAGGCCTATGCGAGCAAAGATAATAAGCAACACAAGTAAACACAAGTAAAAAAACGAAAATAAAAAAAATAATAAAGGAAACATTCAATAAACAAATATAACAAAATAAAATAAATCATTTTAAATTAAAACTTAAAATCTTAAACTAAAAAGAACAAGCAGCAATAAACGAAATTTGGTTGTAAATAAAAAAATTGTTAGTATCTTAGGTTATGGGTTATATTTTATGAAGGAAAAGGTTATCAGCTCACCTGGCATTAAAGCTTAAACTGGCCAGAGTTGACTTGATGGAACTTGTGGCTGGACGTGGGAGAAAAGTAGATTTGGAAAGGCCGCTGCTGCAATTGAGATTAAAATATATCTTAGTATAGTTTATCAATGTTGCTGGATGGAGCAGTGTGAACTTACTCGGACGAGCCCATGCTGGTCTCGGACAGGCGATTGTTACTGCTGTCAAAATGAGCTGGGAGAAAAGAATTGGTGCGTCGCATAATAACCGAGTCACGTTCCATTTTAAGATCGCAGGATTTGCGTCCATAACGAGACTCTACATGATGTTGCATATCAGCAAAACAACCTTCCAGATGATCCTGTAATGCCCTGAGACTATCCGGCGCCTTCTGACGATGTAGTCGTATGGCTAATTGTGTAATTGGGGAGGATTAGCTTATAGTATAAGAGTATAAATATATATAGACGCACCTATATTAAGTAAGGGTATTTGCATTGCAATCAATTCCTTTAGTTCTTCAACCAAGTCCTTGTCATTGGGATGCTGCTCCACATACTCATCAGTAAGGAAGGCTTCTTCATATTTGGCAAATCCGCCCATAACAGCTGGGTCCACGATGCCATTAAGCTTCATGCTAAGCGGATTAATGTGTAGATTCTCATCGTTCTGATGTAGAATTATCAGTTGCCTAATATCCTTATTAGTATCCTTCATAATCTCAACGGCTCGTTCCAGCGGGGATATCTTGAACGTATTTGCGTGTACAACAGGAAACCAGCGTAAAATCCCAGGCAAGGGGAATTGAGTAATAAGTTCAGTTCGCTCCAGCCACAAATTTCTAACATCATCCATATGACCACCACCAGAGCTGTCGCGGAAGGGTCGCGAAAATTGAAACTTTTGCACATTGTTGGAAGTAAAATACTTGACAATTTCATTTGAAATGATCTTATCATTAAACTTGGAAAAGGCAGCGTCCATAATGGGCTCCACCTTATTAACCTGTATATATTGACCATCGCTGTTGGTTATATCCTCACCAGGTGCCTCCAACGTTTGCATAAGTTCTGCCTGTGGATGCTGCATCAACATGCGTGAGCAGAAGTCACTATGCCGCTCATACTCCTTGCCTCTAAATATATACACTCTGTTTTGTAATAGTGTAGGAAATCCACGTCCATAAAAGCAAACACGGAAATACTCGGATGTATGACGCAACTCCTTTAATATTTTCTCAAAGAACTCGGCCATACATTTAAGCCGCTCTGCAAGTTTAATGTAGTCAAATATCACCTCCTCGTACTGCTGTGCCAGCACTTTACACATATCAATTGCACATTCCCATTGCTTGCCCTTGTCAAAGTAATCCATGATCTCAAAGTAAAGCGCTTCCTTCAGCTCGCGATGAGTGCGACAATTGCTGTGACGATAACTACGTAATTGTGGCGACAATTCAGTATCATTCCAACTCAATAATTCGGTGTGTAGCTTCAGGGTAAATGCTGCTTCCGTATAGTTCTCGAATTCCATATGGAGTGCACATAGTTTATAAACATAACGTATGTACATCTCTTTGAGATCCACCTCCGAGTAGAACTGCAGCAATGAGAAGGTGCATGCCATACGATTCTCCTTGCTTTCATCCTGTATGATGAAACGATATTCCAGCAGTTTGTCCATTAACTTGGTAACTGTGCCTACAAAATTGGTACCATCTACATTAAGCGTATTGTGTGCTGCGCAGTACTCCAGCATGATCTTTTTAAATAGGTCCTTGTACTCCACATCGCCTTTGCCTGTACATTAAAATAAAAAACAGGTTAGAAACTAAAACTAAAACTGGTTAAACTTAATAGCACACTTACCAGCTCCAATAAGTATATCCAGTTTCTCGATCATCGCTGTTTTGAACTCATTGAAATTGCCCTTGTGATGGGAATTATTATGCTTGGTATCGCCATAGCTTTCCAGTTCCAATCGAGAGCTATAGAACTCACATTGCATCATATCGAAAAATATTGGTATTGTTTCACGACGCAGATCTGCTTCAGGTATCATACTCATTTCCAGTATGGGTTCAACCAGTTGTGGCACAAACTTGGGCTTATGTTTACCCAATTGGAACCACATTTTACGTATCTCCTTTGCCGTATCCTTACGTATATCACGATAACGTGCAAACACAATTTGCCGCTTATTATCATTGAAATCATTCAATTGCAATGGTGATTGGACCAGGAATGCAATTGAACATTGAAAGAAATTCGACCAGATTTGTTTCTCAAAGACTGGACATAAGAAGTAATCCGTAACAACCATGCTGAGTTGCTGCAATGCCCCAAGTATAACTGTATTCTGATGCATTATCATATCCATCCAATCACGTGGAAAAACAGCCTTCTGATGCGGTGACACAAGCTCCTCGAATATCAGTAAAATTGTTATAACAAAATCCTTAAGCTCACCATTCTGGCGCTGATGCAAATCATTCACAAAGAACTTATAATGCTGTGCATCCATCCGTTGCAATATGCCCAACATAATGGCAAAGAACTGACCCACCACAGCATTATCCCGATCCAATGAATGTGCTGCCTTCATTACCTGACGCAACAATATAATCATTACATCCCGCACATCATTATGTGTGGGTCCAACATCCGTGCGATACAACAGCTTTAATATATTGTTCATTATATTGATGCATTCCGCAATCTAATGATAAAATATTATATATATTAGTCTTGATATATATAAGTACGATACTCTAAAGGATGCAAAAGTATCCTTAAGAGTATACAAAAAAAAAAGAAGAGAAACTTTGCCTGCTGTCTGCTTGTTTATAAATCACATAAAATAATTAATAATTATTAATAATTAACAATATTTAAATTAGTTCATAAAAATAAAGTCAACACAATAAATAAACTCATATAGAACATTATGCGCACACCAATACAACGGCCAATTCACAGTGCATTAGTATTAGTCAGCGCCTTAAAGCTGCCAATGATATTGCATTTCTATACCTGTATTTGTGTTTGTGTGTATGTGTTAAAGCTTTGTGAATTGCTCGCTGATTGGACAAAAGAAATATATTTAAATAATAAAAAGCTTAAAAATTATAAGATGAAAAAAAATACAAAAACAATTAAAAGCCATTTAGCGGTTAAGTGCACAAATCACCAACAGTGCAAAATGGCTGAACATAGCTTAAACTATAATTAAAATTATAATTACAATTATAATTAGAATTAATATTAAAATTAAAATATACAAACAATAAGGCAGCTGATGCTTTGTTTTGGACAAAAGTTTACAAAGGCCTCTGAACTGAACTGAAACTGATTTCTATGACAAAAAAATTGTTTTTCCTTTCGTTTTTTTTTAATTTTCATTTTTATTATTCTTTTTTGGATTTGATTTTTTTACCTTTTTATTGGCAGTCGTATCACGTGTGTGCAGATGGGATTTTTTTTGTCCAAGCACTTTGGCGGCTTTCGAAAGATTCTTTTCTTGCTGCCAGATATCGGTTTTGGAGTCACCCTATTATATATATATGTATTTATTGTTTAACACAATATTATGTAACCAGTGTAACCAACAGCAGCAGCAACAACAACAAGAAGAAAAACAAATACGAAAACAACAACCACACATTATATACCAGGAACACACGCATAAAACATATAGAAGATAAATTGGAGAAAATAAAAACAAAAATATATATTGAAATATATATACTGAAAGAATCTTCAGATATAGATTAGGATTATGTATATGTGTAAGGTGCTTTATATTTAGCTAAAAAGCCAAATGAATTACAGACAGATGAATCGACACAAAGATAGACAGAAAGAAAGAAAGAAAGAGAGATAGAGATAAAGATAGATTGACGTTCCAGATGTACATACATACATTCGTATTATATACTGTGCGCGTGTGTTGGTGTGTAGGTGTGTTGTGCGATGCTGGAATGTTATATACTATTTCATCTACTATCTACTCTTTCTTTCTTTCTTTCTGTCTATCTTTGTGTCGATTCATCTGTCTGTAATTCATTTGGCTTTTTAGCTAAATATAAAGCACCTTACACATATACATAATCCTAATCTATATCTGAAGATTCTTTCAGTATATATATTTCAATATATATTTTTGTTTTTATTTTCTCCAATTTATCTTCTATATGTTTTATGCGTGTGTTCCTGGTATATAATGTGTGGTTGTTGTTTTCGTATTTGTTTTTCTTCTTGTTGTTGTTGCTGCTGCTGTTGGTTACACTGGTTACATAATATTGTGTTAAACAATAAATACATATATATATAATAGGGTGACTCCAAAACCGATATCTGGCAGCAAGAAAAGAATCTTTCGAAAGCCGCCAAAGTGCTTGGACAAAAAAAATCCCATCTGCACACACGTGATACGACTGCCAATAAAAAGGTAAAAAAATCAAATCCAAAAAAGAATAATAAAAATGAAAATTAAAAAAAAACGAAAGGAAAAACAATTTTTTTGTCATAGAAATCAGTTTCAGTTCAGTTCAGAGGCCTTTGTAAACTTTTGTCCAAAACAAAGCATCAGCTGCCTTATTGTTTGTATATTTTAATTTTAATATTAATTCTAATTATAATTGTAATTATAATTTTAATTATAGTTTAAGCTATGTTCAGCCATTTTGCACTGTTGGTGATTTGTGCACTTAACCGCTAAATGGCTTTTAATTGTTTTTGTATTTTTTTTCATCTTATAATTTTTAAGCTTTTTATTATTTAAATATATTTCTTTTGTCCAATCAGCGAGCAATTCACAAAGCTTTAACACATACACACAAACACAAATACAGGTATAGAAATGCAATATCATTGGCAGCT